>SJYO01026388.1:60218434-60356662 GCA_006410555.1 Capra ibex | reverse complement strand
TAAATCTAGAAATTAGGTAAAACTCAAATAAAAACACACGCCACAATCTTTCACTAGATCAAAGTAAGAAAATGTTCACCAACTGGTCAAAAGAGTCGTGGTGAACAATTTCTCCAACAGAAATGAGGTAACATATAAGAACGGAGGAAACAGTTTCTATTCCACAGGTATCCACACACCTAAATAGAGACCCGAAAGATAAAACAAGGTAACTAGATATAAAGACAGTAACACGGTCATGGTATGACAGAGTTACTGACACCGAAACATCATCTCGGACTTCAGTCCGTTCAACTAAGGAGGTCAAGGTAAGAAGAAAGAGATCTAACGAAACCGATAAGCTCCAAAAAACATAAAGGTATGTTTAGAACTTTAATAAACAAGATCAAGACACTTTTTACACCGACCATCGAACTATCCCTAACGTAACTTAAACATTTAACGAAACCCATCATATGAGTAAAAGTGACATAACTAAGAAGGTTAGGTACTTGTACCATATAAAGGGGTAGATAATCACAGGAGAAACTAAAGAAAGTGGTCACAAAATATCAAAAGATATATATCCAGAAATCAAAGAAATCCATCTATATAAGGATTCATAAAATAAGAAAAGCAACGTTACCACTTACCTTAACAAAGGAATTAAAGAAAAAGATGAAAGAGTAATAATCGCATATCCTTACGTTCCCTAAAGACACACAACTAAAAGATAGGACGTAGAAATGATATAAGTAACTAATCGAGATCATTAAAAGACCACCTCAGATATCCCAAAAGATACATCTCCTAGTACAGTAGACGTTTGTCACTCTCAAAATGAAGAAGAAAAGGTTAAACCTAAGGAAAATAAAGAAAGAGACAAGACTAACGACACCGGTTTTGAAGGTCTTGATACAACTTATCATCGCCACTTTCACCCGTGGGAACAGAACAAGGACTGAAATCCCCTTTACGAATCTTATCTGATACTTTTCCATAGTTCTCTCACCTCGGAGAATGAACCATGGTAGATAAAATTTAGACTACGAAAAAGATCAAAAAATATAAATTTGTACGATTGTAATCCGAAGGGACCATCAACTCTACCATTTCTTAGACAGACGTTATGTCCTCTTGACCCAAGTTAGGAACCCAATTCTCCTAGGTGACCTCTTCCCTTACCGATGTGTGAGGTCGTAAGACCGGACCTCTTAATGTACCTACCTTCTCGGACCGTCAGAAGTCAGGTACCCCAGTGTTTCTCAGTCTGTGGTGACTGACTGATTGTTACTGTCATAGTATGATTGTTGATATTTGTAATCAAACGAAAAAATGATAGATTATCCTTTAAATTTTTAGGTAATATCAACACAATAATAGAATAATATTCACTACACAGTTATTGTAATTATTTTTTAAAAAGATTGAACAAAATGAAAACTAGTAATAAGGATTTAACATAAACGATACCATTGTAGAGATCGAAGTAACTAGTTGTAAACCAAACATACGAATAAAAAAATATGTAACTAGTAAGTTACAATGAGATGAACTTAACTCTTAAAGATCAAGATCACCAGTAGGATATATAACAACAATAACAACAAGTCAGTGGTTCAGTACAGACTAAGAAACGTTGGGATACCTGACGTCATACGGTCCGAAGGGACAGGAGGTGATAAAGGGTCTCAAACGAGTCTAAGAATAGGTAACTCAGTTACTACGATAGAATGGTAGTCTAGAGACAGTGAGAGAAGAGGAAACGGGAAGTTAGAAAGAGTCGTAGTCCTAGAAAAGGTTACTCACCCAAGAAACGTAGTCCACCGATTTCATAACCTCGAAGTCGAAGTCGTAGTCAAGAGATATATATTTGTCCTTTTTTTTTTTTGAGAGACTAATACACATTTGACATCACAACTAAACAATAAAATCGGTGTTTTATACATGGATTCTATTAAAGGAAATAAATAGAGTAGTATTTCATAAAAAGGTACAAGGATCTTGTTATAAATTTTTTAATTCCAAGTATAAGAAGTAAATTAAATTAGTTTCAGTAATCCCTTTGTTGGATTTATGTCACAACTAGTGTGTCTCAAATTTACATGCATACACCATCTTCATACGCGATTTGTCTTCAAGTCAACATGTTGAATTATCTTAATATTCATAAAAATTCAATTAATTTACACTCTCTAATGTAGGGATTTCTAAGTACGGGTGATTAATGTTCAAATGAATTTTATCTATATGGTTATACGGAAATTTTTTATCAAAAATAATTTAAGTGTTATTATTTTTTAATTTATATCAAAGACATATTTATACACGTTTATTTACATCTATACACAACGTAAAGTTGATATAGTGTACAAATCGTTTTCTCAATGGTTCATTACAAAGTCGACATAGTCTATTTTATGATAATATAATTTTATACTAATAAATAAAGATACATACGATGTTATGGGAGTTTAATGTGTAAAATAACAGATCTCTTTGATGTTTGTGTGTGTGTGTTTATGTCCTTCTCTGTTTAGTTAATTAATTTAAATTCAATAATTTTATTTTGTTTTGGTCCGTCTTTTACTTGTTTCCTTACTTTTTATCATTTCCCTGTTTCCCTTTTGATACTTATTTTTACTAGGTATTTAGATTAGTGTACTCCTTAACGTAATCTACATTTACCAGATTTATGTGATTAATATTCTGTCTACAAAGTCTAGTCTATCTTTTCTTTTGGTCTAGGTAGTTACACGTTAGACATTTTCGGGTGATATTTATATTTCTACTTCCAATGTTTATTTCCCTACGGTTTTCTAAATAGTACGTTCGTACTAAGTAAATTTTTCTTCGACTTCCGTTTCGTCTGACGTTTTGACTTTTTGTTAGTGATACCCACTTCTTTTTATAGTGTATTCCTATATTTCCAGTTGACAGTTAGAAAATACTTCTATATACGTAGGGTTTACACATATGTAGGTTACTGACTTGAAGGTTTATGTCTTTTGTCTTCTTTGACTTCCTGAGTTGTCCGTTCTTAATATGAACCTCTGAGTTTCAAAAGACAGAGTCATTGGTCTTTTTTTCCATCTTTCTTTAGTGTCTTTGTGTGGGTTTCTTCGTTTACAAGGACCTCACCCCTTAACGATACTTCTTAGTTACCCTCTTTTTCCAGTCCAAACTTTCTAAGAATTAGGATTACTTTTTCCTCTTAGTCCTGTGGTAAAACTTGTCGGTTTACCGGTCATTCTTTTTCAGGCGTGTTCTCCATTTAATAATCACGTTTCACTACAAATCCCTCTCTGATGTTAATCCTTCTCTCCGAGTCTCTTAAACCATTTGTGATTTGTTTCATTTTCACTTCAGCGAGTCAACACAGGTTGAGACACTGGGGTACCTGACATCGGATGGTTAGAAGAGGTAGGTACCCTAAAAGGTCCGTTCTCAGGACCTCACCCAACGGTAAAGGAAAAGGTCCCCTAGAAGGGTTGGGTCCCTGACTTGGACCCAGAGGACGTAACGTCGGTCTATGAAGTGAGAGACCCGGTGTTCCTTCGACACAAAGACGTAGAGGACATCCCCGTACCCAGTCGTTACTTGACGACGTCCCCGTCCCCAAGACCCACGTCATTGAACCCATACCGTATTTGGTAGAACCTCCTCCAGTGGTAATTGGGGTGGTATCTCGACGGTCGACTGGACTGAGAACTCTTTGGATATACGTCCAGTCCTTTGTTGTCAATCTTGACCTGTACCTTGTTGTGTGACCAAGGTTTATCCTTTTCCTCATACGAACCGTCATATAACAGTGGGACGAATAAAATTGGATATACGTCTCATGTAGTACTCTTTGCGACCCGACCTTCTTCCTGTTTGACCTCAGTTCTAACGACTCTCTTTATAGTTATTGGAGTCTATACGTTTACTGTGGTGGGAATACCGTCTTTCACTTCTCCTTGATTTTTCGAAGAACTACTTTCACTTTCACCTCTCACTTTTTCAACCGAATTTCGAGTTGTAAGTCTTATACTTCTAGTACCGTAGACCAGGACAATGAAGTACGGTCAATCTACCCCTTTGTCACCTTTGTCACAGTTTGAAATAAAACCCCCCGAGGTTTTAGTGACGTCTACCACTGACTTCGGTACTTTAATTTTCTACGAATGAGGAACCTTCCTTTCAATACTGGTTGGATCTGTTATATAACTTATCGTCTCTGTAATGAACCGGTAGTTTCCAGACAGATCAGTTCCGATACCAAAAAGGTCACCAGTACATACCTACACTCTCAACCTGACACTTCTTTCGGCTCACGGCTTCTTAACTACGAAAACTTGACACCACAACCTCTTCTAACAACCCTCAGGGAACCTGACTTTCCTCTAGGTTGGTCAGGTAAGACCTCCTCTAGTCGGGACCCTAAAGAAACCTTCCTTACTACGATTTCCACTTTGAGGTCATGAAACCGGTGGAGAACACTTCTCGACTGAGTAACCTTTTCTGAGACTACAACCCTCCCTAACCCTTGTTCTCTTCTTCCCCTACTGTCTCCTACTCTACCGACCTACCGTAGTGACTGAATTACCTGCACTCAGACTTACTTGAGGTCCTCACCACTACTTGTCCCTCCGGACCACACGACACTAAGTACCCCAACGTTTATCAGCCTGTACTGATTCGTTGACTTGACTTTGACTTGACTCTCGACGGTCTTGTTCTGACCCTTTACCTGAGAACTTCCCGTGTCTGTCTTGGAACACGGGTGTTCCTGGGTCCTCTTTCCTCGTCACTAGGGTGTTCTTTGACTGGGTCTGAACGGGCACTTATAGGTCCTTAAAGGTCATCTCCGTACCTTCTTCCAGTGGTAATAGAAGAGATGGAGGTGGTATCAAACCGGGGTCCATTTATGGTTCCTCCCTTGTGTCGAGGTGGACATTTGTCTTTTAACCTAACTTCTAAATGACTTGTACCGGGACGGGTAGTTTTGTTCTGGGTCAGAGAGGGTAGTCCATCGAAGGTATTCGGAGAATATGAAGAAGTAGTCTCCCGTCTGTTTTACTTTTGGTGTCAGTGTCTTTTGATTGGTTAGACTAGTATACCTGGTGTCGGTACAGATTGAGTTACTTTGATACTCTGTACGGGATATCCCGGTAGGTTCTGTCTGCCCAGTACCACCTCTCAAGACTGTTTTACCGTTTGGTGAAGTCATAAGAACGGAACTCTTCGGGTACTTGTCATAATTTTTCGTTTTTCTATCCTGTGACTTTCTACTTGAGGGGTCCAGACATCCCCGGGTTATATGATGTCCTCTAGTCACCTCTTTATTGAGGTCTTTCTTACTTTTCTACCTCGGTTTCGTTTTTATTGTAGGTCAACACCTACAGTGAACGTCATCTTCATTTCAGACTACGACATTTCTCGTTTTAATTATCCGTGGACCTTTCAGGTACTTAGTTCCATTTAACCTTCACCAGTTTGTCCTCTACCATTCTCACTTGTAGTTGTAAAGTCCTTAGTCTCTTGATTTTACCTGACCTTACTCACTTAAATTGAGTCTACTGGTAATACAGATGATGACGGTCATTCTTAGGGAATCTTCTTTACCCCATCAGTAGTATCAGATACTTTCTGAGGATTTACGTCATGAATCTGTGTCAGAGTTTTTACTCTCTTACTAGAGACGAGTAAAGGTTCCGTGGTAAGTTACAGTGTCATTAGGTTCAGATACGGGACTGGTTTTCACGATTTTTTCGACATCAACTTACTAAGATACTTCTGGATGTTTTGGATGATCTTGAATGTAGGGTTTTTTCTACAGGAAAAGTAATATCCCCTGACCTTACGTTTTCGTCCTTCAGTTCTTTGTGGACCTCATTGTTTGCTTAAACCGGATCCTCATGTCTTACTTCGTCCCGTTTCCGATTATCACAAAACGGTTCTTTTGTGTGATCAGTATCGTTTGTGGGAGAAGTTTGTTTTGTTCTCTTCTGAAATGTGTACCTGTAGTGGTCCACCGGTGTGGTTTTAGTCTAACTAATATAAGAAACGTCGGTTTCTACCTCTTCGAGATATGTCAGTCGTTTTTCTTCTGACCCTCGACTGACACCGAGTCTAGTGCTTGAGGAATAACGGTTTAAGTCTGAACTTCTTTCATCCTTTTTGGTAATGTATCTGTTAAAAACATAATGGATTCAGGGAATGCTAATATGACACCTTCACTTTTTATCTAAGTTCCCTAATCTAGACTATCTGTCTCACGGACTTCTTGATACCTGTCTCCGAGGACTGTTCCATCTCTTCTGTCCCTAGTTCTGGTAGGGGTTCTTTTTCTTTGTGTTTTTTCGTTTTACCGACAGTCTCCTCCGGAATGTTTATCGACACTTTCTTTTCTTCACTTTTCGTTCCTCTTTTCCTTTCTATACGGGTAAACTTACGTCTCAAGGTATCTTATCGTTCTTCTCTATTCTTTCGAAAGGATCCACTAGTTCTGTTTCTTTATCACCTGTTTTTGTCTCACCTTTCTGATATCTAGAGAAGTTCTTATAATCTCTATGGTTCCCTTATAAAGTACGTTTCTACCCGAGCTATTTCCTATCTTTACCATACCTGGATTGTCTTCGTCTTCTATAATTCTTCTCCACCGTTCTTATGTGTCTTCTTGATATGTTTTTTCTAGAAGTACTAGGTCTATTAGTGTTACCATACTAGTGAGTGGATCTCGGTCTGTAGGACCTTACACTTCAGTTCACCAGAACTCCTTCGTAGTGATACTTGTTTCGATCACCTCCAATACCTTAAGGTCAACTCGACAAAGTTTAGGACTTTCTACTACGACACTTTCACGACGTGAGTTATACGGTCGTTTAAACCTTTTGAGTCGTCACCGGTGTCCTGATCTTTTCCAGTCAAAAGTAGGTTTAGGGTTTCTTTCCGTTACGGTTTCTTACGAGTTTGATGGTGTGTTCACGTGTGTAGAGTGTACGATCATTTCATTACCAATTTTAAGAGGTTCGGTCCGAAGTTGTCATACACTTTGTACTCGAAGGTCTACAAGTTCGACCAAAATCTTTTCCGTCTCTTTGGTCTCTAGTTTAACGGTTGTAGGTGACCTAGTAACTTTTTCATTCTCTCAAGGTCTTTTTGTAGATAAAGACGAAATGACTAATACTTTTTAGGGAACTGACACACCTAGTGGTGTTTGACACCTTTTAAGACTTTCTCTTCCCTTATGGTCTGGTGGACTGGACGGAGAACTCTTAGTACATACGTCCAGTCCTTCGTTGTCAATCTTGACCTGTACCTTGTTGTCTGACCACGGTTTATCCCTTTCCTCATACAGTTCCGACATATAACAGTGAGACGAATAAATTGAATATACCTCCTGTAAAGTACCCTTTGTGGTCAACCTACTTCGTGTTCGACCTTAGTTTTAACGACCGTCTTTATAGTTATTGGAGTCTATACGTCTACTGTGGTGGGGATGCCATCTTTTACTCGATTTCTTTGAGAGCTACTTTCACTTTCTCCTCTCACTTTTACAACCGAATTTGAGTTGTAAGTCTTGTGATTCTAGTCCGTAGACCAGAGTAGTGAAGTACCGTTTATCTACACCTTTATCATCTTTATCACTGTCTGAAATAAAACTCCCCGAAGTTTTAGTGAGGTTTTAGTGACACTAAGTCAAGTCAAGTCAAGTCAGTGAGTCAGCAGAGGCTGAGACACTGGGGTACTTGACGTCATTCGGTCCGTAGGGACAGGTAATGGTCGAAGGTCTCAATTGGGTTTGGGTCCAGGTAACGCAGTCACTACGGTAGGTTGGTAGAGTAGGAGAGAACATGGGAAACGGAGGACGGGAGTTAGAAAGGGTCTTAGTCCTAGAAAAGTTTACTCAGTCGAGAAGTGTAGTCCACCGGTTTCATAACCTCAAAGTCGAAGTCGTAGTCAGGAAGGTTACTTATAAGTCCTGACTAAAGGGAATCCTACCTGCCCAACCTAGAGGAACGTCAGGTTCCCTGAGAGTTCTCAGAAGAGATTGTGGTGTCAAGTTTTCGTAGTTAAGAAGACGAGAGTCGAAAGAAATATCAGGTTGAGAGTGTAGGTATGTACTAATGAACTTTTTGATATTGGAAGGGATCTGCCTGAAAACAACTGTGTAACAACAGATACGAAAAGTCATACAACGGATCCAACCAGTATAGAAAGGGAGGTTCCTCATTCGCAGAAAATTAAAGTACCGACGTTAGTAGTAGACATCACTAAAACCTCGGGTTTTTTATTTCAGTCGGTGACAAAACTGTCAAAGGGTTAGATAAACGGTACTTCACTACCCAGGTCTACGGTACTAAAATCAAAAGACTTACAACTCGAAATTCGGTTCAAAAAGTGAGAGGAGTAAGTGAAAGTAGTTCTCGGAGAAATCAAGAAGTGAAAGACGGTATTCTTTCCACAGTAGACGTATAGACTCAAATAACTATAAAAAGGGTCGTAAGAACTAAGGTGGAACACGAAGGGGTTGGGTCGTAAAGAGTACTACATGAGACGGATATTCAATTTATTCGTCCCACTGTTATATGTCACAACTGCATGAGGAAAAGGATAAACCTTGGTCAGAAAACAAGGTACAGGGTGAGATTGACAACGAAGGACTGGACGTATGTCTAAAGAGTTCTCCGTCCAGTCCACCAGAGATAAATAAGGGTAGAGAAAGTCTTAAAAGGTGTCAAATAACACTAGGTGTGTCAGTTATTTACACCTTTTAAGACTTTCTCTACCCTTATGGTCTCGTGGACTGGACGGAGAACTCTTTGGATATACGTCCAGTCCTTCGTTGTCAAACTTGACGTGTACCTTGTTGTCTGACCAACAAAGGAGGAACCTTCCTTTCAATACTGGTTCGATCCATCGTATAAGTTTTCGTCTGTGTAATGAAACGGTTGTTTCCAGGTAGATCAGTTCCGATACCAAAAAGATCACCAGTACATACCTACACTCTGACCCTGACACTTCTTTCGACTCGTGGTTTCTTAACTACGAAAACTTGACACCACAACCTCTTCTAGGAACTCTCAGGGTACCTGACGTTCCTCTAGGTTGGTCAGGTAAGATTTCCTCTAGTCAGGACCCACGAGTAACCTTCCTGACTGCGATTTCGACTTTAAGGTCATGAAACCAGTGGAGTACGCTTCTCGACTGGGTAACCTTTTCTGGGACTACGACCCTTCTTAACCGCCGTCCTCCTCTTCCCCTGTTGTCTCTTACTCTACGGGTTTACCGTAGTGGCTGAGTTATGTGTGCTCAAACTCACTTGAGGTCCTCAACCACTACCTGTCCCTCCGGACCACACGACGTTAAGTACTCCAGCGTTTCTCAGTCTGTGCTGACTCACTGAATTGACTTGACTTGACTTGACTTGACTTGACTTGTGCCAGTTTCCGAAACGGTATCAGTTATTTCGTCTTTAGCTACAAAAAGACCTTGAGAACGAAAAAGTCACTAGGTCGTCTACCACCGTTAAACTAGAGACCAAGGAGACGGAAAAGATTTTGGTCGAACTTGTAGTCCCTCAAGTACCAAGTACATAACATCTTCGGACCGAACCTCTTAAAATTCGTAATGAATTAATCACACACTCTACACACGTTAACAAGTCATCAAACTCATAAGAAACCGTAACGGAAAGAAACCCTTACCTTACTTTTGACTGGAAAGGGTCAGGATACCGCTGACGACTCAAAAGGTTTAAACGACCATATAACTCACGTCCTGAAAGTGACGTAGTAGAAAATCCTAAACTTTAGCGAGTTGACCTTAAAGTAGTGGAGGTGATCGAAATAAGTATCACTACGAAGGATTCTGGTTGGACTGAAGTATAAGTTTCTGTAGACCGAGATCCACTCACTAGAGTGGTAACACTAATAGACCCAGCACTTCTAGAAAAAACATATCAAGAAGACGTATAAGAATGGTGGAAAAGAATTATAGAAGACGAAGACAATCCAGGTATGGCAAAGACAGGAAATAGCTCGGGTAGAAACGTACTTTACAGGGGAACCATAGAGATTAAAAGAACTTCTCTAGAGATCAGACAGGGTAAGATAACAAAAGGAGATAAAGAAAGTAACTAGGGGGTCTTTCAGAAAGAATAGAGAGGAACGATAACAAACCTTGAGACGTAAGTTTACTCATATAGAAAGGAAAAGAGGAAATGAAAAACGAAGGGAAGAACAGTGTCGATAAACATTCCGGAGGAGTCTGTCGGTAAAAAGAGAAAACGTAAAGAAAAAGAACCTCTACCAGAACTAGAGACAGAGGACATGTTACAGTGCTTGGAGGTGGGTATCAAGTAGTCCGTGAGCTAGGTAGTCTAGATCAGGGAATTTAGATAAAGAGTTAAGGTGACATATCAGTATTCCCTAAACTAAATCCAGTATGGACTTACAATATCACTAAAAGAGGTGAACGAAGTTAAAGTCAGACTTAAAGTGTTATTTTTTAAGTATTACATTTGGTCAGTCGAGGACCAGAACAAAAACGACTGACATATCTCGAAGAGGTAGACATCGGTACTTTAATTCTCTACGAATGAGGAACCTTCTTTACAATACTGTTAGATCTGTCGTGTAATTTTTCGTCTCCGTAATGAATCGGTTGTTTCCAGGTAGATCAGTTTCGAGACAAACAAATAAAGGTCATCAGTAAATATCTACATTTTCAAGTTGATATTTCTTTCGACTCATGTCTTCTTAAGTACCAAAATTTGACACCACAACCTCTTCTGAGAACTCTCAGGAAACCTGACGTTCCTCTAGGTTCCTCAGGATGGATTTACTTTAAGTAGGACTTATAAGTAACTTTCCTGACTACAACTTCGACTTTGGGTTATAAACCGGTGGACTACGTTTCTTGACTGAGTAAACTTTTCTGGGACTACGACCCTTTCTAACTTCCACCCTTTGATTTCCCTGTTGTCTCCTACTCTACCAACCTACCGTAGTGACTGAGTTACCTGTACTCAAACTCATTTGAGACTCTTACCACTACCTGTCCCTCCGGACCACACGACGTTATACCCCAGCGTTTCTCACCCTGTGTTGACTCACTGACTTTACTTGACTTGACTTGTTTCACTATTCCGTTACTTGATCTTTTTCCCAACGTCCCTTTTTATCTCGGTCAAACGTAACGACGGATCGTAACCACCTGTGAGATGATTCAAGAAACATATGTAACAAAAGAATTAGAATGTTTACTAGACCTCCTTTGACCGAGTGTCTCTACAATGTAGTGAAAGAATTTGTGTGTATAGTTAATACACCTACTCGTATCTAACCTTGGTTTGAGACAGGAGGTTCTAAGAAGAAGACCTCACTATTTCATCATTACATTCATTCATCAAAATTTCGTCTTTGACTCCTCAAAATTTACTGATCTAATTTAGTTCTCTTATCCAACAAGTTATCGATTCAGCTCAAAGTGGAGAAACGTTAAGGTACCTAACGTTGTCCACTCCGAAGGACAGTAAGAGATAGAGGACTTCAAACGAGTTTGTGTACAGGAAACTTAATCACTACGGTAGGTTGGTAGAGTAGGAGATAGTGGGAGAAGAGGAGAACGGGAGAAAGGGTCGTAGTCCCAGAAAAGGTTACTCAGTCGAGAAACATAGTCCACGGTTTCATAACCTCGAAGTCGAAATCGTAGTCAAGAAGGTCACTTGTATGTACCAATTAAGGGAAATGGTAACTGAACAAACTAACGATAACTATCGAATACCACTTACCACAACCAAAGTACTAGAGACTTCTTGTAAATTGAAGCCCTGGTTCCTGGTCTGAACTAGACGGTGTGTGAAAACATATCGACTTAAAATAATTTCATATTTTTCCCTGTCTCGTTCGAAGATTGTATCTGTAGTCTTCCCCCTACCTCTCACGGGGGGAGCGATCACAATCGTTCCTTCAATGTATGAAAAAATTGATCAATAATGTTATTTGGTTTTCTTACAGAGTTCAAACATTTTTAAAATGGTCTAGGTGAGGGTGTTATATGTAAGATTCTATTGTCCCAATCAGTCTTCCAAAAGTTCTTCCTCTTTGATAGGAGTTCATATGTAACAACAAAATATATATAACAACATATAAGAGTTATATGTAACAACAATATAATAGGAATAATGTCTTAAATTTGACTCAACAAACAACATATTAATAGTCAAGACCCGAAATTTTTTTTTTTTTCTTTTTTTAAAAATACACTGGTTCTAATTCCTTACATCTTCTTTTTATTTCCGTAAACAGGAAAGGAAGAGGAACTCCTAAGGTCTGAGGATAAAGGAGGAGCTCTCGGGGTCTGGGGAGGGAGGAGGAGCCCATGGGGCCTGAAGAATAGTTGAACGATCCTTAACTGAGAGAGTAACAGGTTCCCTGAGAGTTCTCAGAAAAGTCGTGGTGTTAAGTTTTCGTAGTCAAGAAGTCGTGAGTCGAAAGAAATACCAGATTGAGAGTGTATGTCTCAACCTGGTATTTTCCTATCCTTTTCTTTAGTCTACTAATCTATTTTCTTATTTCCTCTTCTTCTCCTTAGTTTTTTTACACTTCCAAAGTTTAATCGTGAGTCTTAAAAGAAATTTTTTAAGTCTACACTCCTCATACTCGACACTGACAACCGTCTCTGTTTCCTTTACTCATCGAACTAAAACCTATAAACTTACATTTAATTGTATTCTGGAGTTCTAGTTTTATAGATTATGTGTTAATGTATGTCTATCTCGATCTTAAATTTCTTATGACTATAATGTACCGAACTGAACGGACTCATGGAGGTACCGTCTCTTAACCATAACGATCAAAAGAAATACAAACATAGAGATCGTAGACCGAAACATCGAAGATATGGACGGATAATCAGCTACAAGACACTTCTAAACGACCCTTTTTTTTAATGATCAAAAGATCTTTAAAAATATAGTATCGACTACAAATATTTATAAATTCGTATACACGAGACAATCATTGAAATTTTGGGTGACCTTTGTAAATTGACTTTTATAGAGTGTGGAAGTTGTTATTTTTACTCCCCACGAATGTCTAAGAAACCTTTTTTTCTTTTGAGTTTTCTAAACATCTACTCTCGATGGTGGAAGAATGAGGTGACACTGATAATTTTAGTAACTTCTACTTTCACGAATGGTTTGTTTTGTGTAAATGAAGTATTGCTAATACATATTGTGAAAGAAACAAATAAGTATTTTTGAGACTGATTAAGAAATATTGTCAACGAACCCTTTCTTCATAATTATATTCTAAAACGAAAATTTCAAAATAACTGTGGTGTCTTAAAAATTACATGGTCTAATCGTGACTTCCCAAAGGACTTTAATATGATCTCTTTTTCACATTTAATAAAACGGGTTAAAAAGAATCATAAAATGAAATTTTCTATAATGTGTAATATTTTCCCACGAAATAAATAAGTCGAAAGAAGGGACACCTACAATTAACCAAATTTGTAACACGGTTTAATATACGTCCTCTTTTATAGACAAGGAAGGCATCAATTTAAATAAAGTACCGTAGTGAACCTGTGATCTTCTTTGACCCAGTAAGATAATTCATATTTTTGTGGGTTTCCTGTTTCGACTATTCAAGGGTAGTACGGTAAAAGATTTCTCAAAAGTCCTTGTAGTCCTTTGGATAGAAGGAAGGGGATGAAGAGGAGAGTGTAGGGGTTTTCTCTCGATTAATCGATTGGTCAGTAGACCTTTAAACGGTTATAAAGAAGAGATTCCGTCAGGTCGGGACCAACACCAATACTCACTCCTTCGATACGATTTATTTCCGGAGTGCTGGACTCTTTTGTATACTACTGTGAATCTCGTACAAACACAGGAAAATTAACCTAAAAAGAGGAACACTCACTGTCCGTAATGAAAACACGTCTAGTTTAATTCAAGGGGTTTTTTGTCCGATCTCAACGGATAGGGTCTCTACTGGATTTCTTTCGTTAATAATTCGTAAGGACGTAGACTTATGTTGAATGTCGGAATATAAAGAAACCTCCGAAGTAACACCAAAACTAGATTAGATGTTCAAAAAGAAAGAATAAATTTAACTGGAAGAGTTCTACTGTAGGGTACTACTATATAATGTAATGTATATTTATAAAGATGACTGGAATTGAACTACTTTTCATTTGTACAACTAAAAAAAGTAGACCAAATTTATAATACATAGACAGGTTATTCAATGTAATGACCGTGTAGAGAAAAAAGGTACCTTTTTCCGGTGTAGTTTAGTTTAAGAGAGAAAAATATGGTCGTCTACTCTTCTTATTTAGTGTAAAACCTACTTAGATTCTCTTTTTAACAGGTTCTGTCAAAGAACTTAAAAAAAGTTACTAAAATTTTGGATATTTACTAGTTCGTAAAAGAAATGGTTCAGTAACAAGGATCCTAGTGAAAATAAAATCAAAATAAAACGAACAAAAGAAGAAACACATAATAAGTAATTTGTAAAATAATATAGATTTGTATAGATACTCATAGTTAGAAAAAATGTTTACTAAAACATGTACATTTCCGATGTGTAAGGTCATAAGACCGGACCTCTTAAGGTACCTGATATATCAGGTACCCTAGCGTTTTTCAATCTGTGCTGGTTCGTTGAAAGTGAAAGTGAAACATAACCCTTTGACTTTCATTTCAAAATAATTTCGGATCAAAATCGTTTAGTGGAACTGATAACCGATGAAGAATTATACTAATAAAATTAATGTTAAAAAAGTTTTCCGTATATCCTGACGGTAACAAAGACTTACATTTTAATCTAGTTCAAGAATCAAAGGACCCTGTTAATGTACCGAAGGGTTTGACCACCGAGTCCTCATTTCTTAGGTGGACGGTTACGTCCTCTGAATTCCCTGTGCACAGACTAGGGACCCAGTCTTACTAGGGGAATTCCTCCTTTACCGTCGGGAGAGGTCATAAGAACGAATTCTTTAGGGCACCTGTCACCTCGGACCACCTGATGTCAGGGACCTCAGCGTTTCTCAACCTGTACTGAATTGCTGACTCGTACGTGTGGGGTTTTGACTTTGTTTTTTCACCTATTATTAGAGCACAATGTTTATAATCTTGTGGTGTTTCTCTTATCTTAATTGATAATTGGTGAGGTTTAATAACGACACTGTAGACCCCTTTTATTTTACTTTTGTCTTTCTGACTTTCTGTACGATCTCTACCACCGTTTCTTCTGTCTCACCTTCTCCTTCTTTTTTTATCTTCCCTTTTTTCCCCGACACGGGTGGATATTTTGTAAAGAGTGAGATTCGGATCAGGTTTAAAACTTTGGAGTAATAGTAGGACTTACGTTGAAGGTGTAATGAATAAAGACAGGAGTTCACGATTATAAAGATAGTGTCTTTTAAGACATGTTGACGGGAAGAAGATGGAAAACGTTGAATAGAGTCAAACTTAAGAGTACTCGATAGTGACATCCGAAGATTCACTAACGAAAAGATCAGAGAAGATCCAGTTTGAGGTAGGAGAGTGGTGTTGATAGAGAGTTTTTTATACGTGAATTAGTACCATAAAGGGTCTAGTTTTCTAAAACACTTGAATGGTAGTGGGACGAGTGAGAAAGGTAGAATAAAGGACAGCAAAGGAAACAGGGTATACAAAATCGGTTTGGTGTTTTAAAGTCGGAATTTCGTAAACGACAGGGTAGACTGGTTGTCCGAACGGGTATAAACGGAAGTGACCTTAAAGGACCTGTTCAAAGTAGTAAATCGAAGTCACAGTTGGAAAACGACTTTTGAAGGAACTTGAGTGGGTCATTTTAGTTTAAGGAATAAAACGTGGAGTTTAGTGACCCCAAAAAGGTGATTATATAAAAAAGTGGTGAACCATTTAAAGTCAAGTAGTAGTCACACTTGAACCTATTTCATATTTGTGTTTTATAAAAGGAGATTAATAACTGAAGGTTAACGCGATACAGTATACAACGAAAGGGTAGATAATTGTTGTAGAGTCTGTAGAAGGTACAAAAGAACCAGTAACAATAACGATTTTTTTTCTTTCTTTGATAGAAAGGGTCAGGATGAGAAGTTTTAAAATATACTAAATTATCGATGGACGTGGGGATAGAGAGACCGTCTAACCGAGTTCCCTTGAGTCTACTTAAAGTCTCGAACTAGAACACAAAGTGAGAACAGTAGAGGACGAAAAGTCCAAGAACAAGGAAACACTAGATCTAGATAACTTTTCCTACACTACTTTTCCGGTTTATCTATGAATTAGTCATTAATATTAACATTAGAGGGTAACCAAGTATAACAAGGAGTCGATAATAAGTGAACGACTATTATGGGAAGGAATCCCTTTAGACACCCCAGAAGGGGAACCGTACCGAGGAACTGTCCACTCGAGAAGAACTGAACTAGAGAATTAGAAAGGGAGACTGGGTCGTGATTTAGAGAGTTCACCCTATAACTTTCGGATTGGGTTCTGAGAGGTGTTCCTCTATATACACAGGAATAGTACGACTTCCTGTTACGTCTTCACCTTTTCCCGACTAACGAGGAGAACCCTGAAGAGAGAGAAAGGATGAGGGAGAGAGAGGTCAAAAGATCAAAAAAAGGTCAAAAATATATCCGAGTCTAGTAAAAATATATCCGAGTCTAGTAAGGTGAACTTGTCGATCTCGGACTTTACGGTTAGAGTGGAAGTGGGAACTTATGTATTAGAAATATTTACTAAAAGGATATATGGAAAGTGACCAAAAATCATCTTCCCATTCGTAGAGAGAGGGAAGAGGTTTGAGGATCGTAACAGAGGTTGAGTTACAAAGTCTTGGGACTATGACAAAAGATTAGACATATTTAAGAATCAGAAGACTAAATCTGTCTGTCCCGTTTCTCTCCTATATTCCTAACCCCTTACCACCACACTACCAGACCCACTTAAAATTCTTTACAAGAAGGTAGTAATCTTTGATCTCATGAGGAGTGGAAGACAAGAAGGTTTAAATTTAGGATAAAAGGTAAAGTCCCCTTTCTCCTTTAAATGGTGAGTTGTTGGAGTAACATCCTTTGCTTAAGTATCTTATAAGTAAACAAGATACTCCCTTACTTAATCGGTAATCAGTCTGAAGGAAGATTGAAAGTCAAGAATCTTAAATGAAGACGTCTTACCATAAATGGTATCCCTTAATCCTTTGAGTGACTTACAGACTTTACCGGTCTCTTTACTTAAACTTCCGATGTGTTGACTCTTATCGTATCTGTAATTTATTCGTGTTCCTGTGCTGACTCGCTGACTTGACTTAACTTGACTTGACTTGACTTGACTTGGCTTGGAAGACTTTGAACAGGATTATCTTTCGGATGATGGTTAGACATTATAAATCTGTTTCGTTTATAAACCAATAAACACAAACACACACACCACACACACACGAGTCAGTGAGTCAACACAGACTGAGAAACTCTGATATACCTGACATCGGGTGGTTCAAGGAGACATGTGGATATACGGATAACATTTTTCGTTTTGTTGTTGGGATTACTTTCGATACATTAGGACGGATCAAGATTGATAAGTAGTATCTTTTCTTTACACAAGTGGAGAATATTTTTCTCATCTAGATATTAGAGTATTAAATGGAATGGGAAACGATCTACTATACATATAATAAAAGACTGGTATCAAGTCAGTGCGAGAACCAAACCATAGGAGATCAAATACATGAACCTCTTCCGTTACCGTGGGGTGAGGTCATGAGAACGGACCTTTGAGGGTACCTGTCTCCTCGGACCATCCGACGTCAGGGACCCCAGTGATTCTCAGCCTGTGCTGACTCGTTGAAGTGAAAGTGAAAATTGAAAGTACGTAACCCCTTCCTTTACCGTTGGGTGAGGTCACAAGAACGGACCTCTTAGGGTCCCTGTTTCTTCGGGCTACCCGACGGCAGACACCCCAACGTGTCTCAACCTATGTTGACTTCGCTGAATCGTTGTCGTCGTCGCCAAATAAATGATTTCATATAAATTGAGAATAGGAGTATTAGACATATTTTATTATTCTTTTATCCTAACCCTCTTTAAAAGTATATGGAGTCATATGTGTATTGGTTCCTTTCTTTTTTAATACCAATAGAGTCAAGTCAAGTCAAGTCAGTGAGTCAGTATAGGCTGAGACACTGGGGTACTTGACGTCGTACGGTCCGGAGGGACGGGTAGTGGTCGAGGGCCTCAGGTGGGTTTGGGTACAGGTAACACAGTTACTACGGTAGGTTGGTAGAGTAGGAGACAGCAAGGGAAGAGGAGGACGGGAGTTAGAAGGGGTCGTAGTCCCAGAAAAGTTTACTCAGTCGAGAAACGTAGTCCACCGGTTTCATAACCTCAAAGTCGAAGTCCTAGTCAGGAAAGTTACTTATGGATCCTGACTAGAGGAAATCCTACCTGACCAACATAGAGAAACATGGTATCGAAATTAAAAACCTTAACAGGTGTTTCGACACCAAACACAAATTATACAGAAAGGTGAAGATAATAGGTAAGTCTACGATAAACGAGAGGCCGTCGTAATGAACGATTAATTCTGTTCTGAAAGAGGGGTAACCAAGTAAGTAGGTCTCCACACTTTTCGGTCTTTACCGACCGACTAAAAGAGTTGATGAACAAGTCACAACCTTCATAACTAATAACAAATTCTTAAGATTTAGTTGTGACATATTTCAGTGATCTTGTCTTTCGTTTTTAAACTTCTCACCCCGTAAAATCACACTCTCTCTTTCATAGTGAGAGAAATTGGGGAATTAAGGGTCCGAGTAAGTAAGACTGAAACCCCTTTTCTACTGGTATTCAACAAACGTCCGATTCATTGATAACACATGAAATATCCTGTCATGTTTTGTAAAATTACGTAACAAAGACTAGTCCTAGGAATATATGATGATTTATTTGTGAAATATATTCCGTCAAACGACAGACTAACTCTCTTATGTAAGAAAATTCAATTTTTTTTACTTATGGTTCTCGTGATTTTTTTAAGACATGAATAAAGTACTATTTTACTTAAGGAACTAGTTTTCAAAACGAAAAACAAACAAACAAGACAACACGAAATAAAAAAACAATTACCTCTTAATTTTTTTAGTCATTCAAATACTTGTTATAACGTCTTTCTTTGTTCATTCTTTCTTTCCTTTTTAGTTTTAGTTTTAGGTCTTATTTTCAGCTAAGGTTAGTCCACTTTAGTAACGGGAAAGTTTTACCCTCCTAAGTTTTTTTTGTTTTTGTTTTTGTTTTTTCCTCCTAAGTTGTATGAACTGGTGGGTCCAAGAACCAATTTTTCACTTTCACTTTCAGTAAGTCAGCACAGGCTAAGAAACGTTGGGGTACCTGTCATCGGGAGGTCCGAGGCGACAGGTACCTTATGAAGTCCGTTCTTATGACCTCACCCATCAGTAAGGGAAGAGGTCTCCTAGAAGTTTTGGGTGCCTAGTTTGAGTCCAGAGAACGTATCGTCCGTCTAAGAAATGGTAGACTCGGTGTTCTTTCGGCTAAGAACCAACCAGGGAGGTTTGACACCAAATATAGTTCTCAAGACAGATACAGAGATGAGTTCTTGTCATTACATTTCCTATGGGTCCTCTTCCTCCCAACATATAAGAATTTGGACAGGTATATGAATCGGGACTGGTAGTACCGTTAAACAAGTACTGATGTGTCTTATTCTTGACCCTAAGAATAAGATCTCCCGTGAAGGACTGTTTTTTTTTTTTTTCATTTAAGAGTTCACTAGTGACAAAGGGGGTATCTGACCGGTAGATGACTAGTAAGTTTACCCTGTGTTTATAAAGTTTAAACCCTGTGTAAATGTATATAAAGGGAGTTTGGAACAGTAATTAGAAGGGTTATATAGGAAGGTTTACGGACTAAGAAACCGGTTTTGGATCGATGTCTTCTATCCAAGTTCTACCACCGGATCTTCCTGCTCACGAGTAAATGAGAACGATCTCGTGGTTTTAACGTTGGTCGACAACTTCCCGGTAGGTGTCCTCCTGTGACTTTCGGTGGTTTTTGATCAATGTCGAGTATTTAAATTTATTTCGGTATCGGATGAGTAGTGAAGAAGGTTAGTTTCACCTTTTTAGTGGACGTGACGAGTCTCACATTGGATGACCGTCCTGAAGAAGTGACGTGACAGAAAGTCCCGGTTACCACTTAACATAAAGATCTCCTACGATGAGACTTAGTCACGGTCTCAATAGATGTCGATCCAAAGTTCAAGGGGTAGAAGTTAATAATCTACATCCCTTGAGGGACTTCGGTATTCATATCCAACTCATCCTCTATTGATAGGTCGTAATCAACCGTGTTCCTCTTTGTATAGTGAACAGGTAATCGGATTATGGAAACCTTAAAAGAACTCAAAGTAGAGTATAAACGGTGAAGATCAAAACGGGTTTTAAGACTAAAACACCTAATTTATTGTCTCTGGTATTACCCTTCAAGTCTAGTGCACTAATGAACCACAACTCAGTAAAGAGTTTTAACACATCATACATGGAGGTACTAAGATAGTAACTCCGAACAATGACGAAGTAAAGTCGTAGGGTTAACCAACGTCTGTGTCTTTTACAGTGATGTAGACAATTCAGTATTCTTGATTCACTGTTTCGACGAATGTGACGTTTGACTTATTCGATCTTTCGGAATAAAACACAAAAACGGGTTATTTTTTGAATTTCGGATTAATACGTTATTTATCCGACTCTAATGTGCATCTTGTTTACAGTATATATATATCGGAGGTTTTAAGTTTATTTAAATGAAAAGATTATGGTCTCTATTATGTCAATATGAAACTTTTATTTTAAGGTCACACGAGATCTCAAAACATAGAAAACTTTTAAACGATATAAAAACTTTGACTTACAGAAATCTCAAATAGAGGATGGGAATACATACGTACACAAAATAGTTTAGTAGATTCACGGACGATAAAGAACGAGGGATCTGAAATAAGTATACACAGTAGCCACTTTTCCTGTCTAAATTACAAGACCCTCTACGACTTTACTACTTCAAGAGACTTCTATTTTAATGTTGGGTCTCCATTTATTTTACTGTATATAATAACTTCAATCTGAACCTTCCGAAACATAAAGAGACCGATACACTTTATTTAATAAAGATCATAAAAGGTGAATGATCTAATTTTTCAACCGGTCTAGTTATTAACGTATCGTTCACTGTTCCACGTTACCATACGAATAAACAAAATAATTCCTTAGTGTCTCGACTAAGTACAGTTACACACCGTTTTTGGTGATGTTATAACATTTCATTAATCGGAGGTTAATTTTATTTATTTAAAAATTTTTCATCACTTATACCTTTTCTTAGTGTGTCGTGTACTCTATAATTTACGTATCAAAATGTTATTAGATAAGAGTAATAAATTATGGTTGTATAGAGGATGTGTCCGTTTGTCAACTGGACTTAATACATTTTATCTAGTTCTACGGATGTAGAAAAGTTAGTTCTGATTTAAAGTAAACAATGTAATGAGAGGAATTAACAGGGACTTGTTCCCTTTTTAATGAAAGAACTCCAATCGTTATTAAGTCACAGGTAGCAGGTTATTATTATATTTTTTTAGATCAATATAGATATAGGGAAAGGATGACTCATTAACAAAACCGTTTACTAGTATCCAAAGAACTCCTTCAGACCCTTTCTTAGAATAAAATACATTAACACTACAACGTTTGTAGAAGGAGTTTGTCTACACCGAAACGTAAGACAGACTATCGTACATGGAGATTTGAACAAGCCGAGAACCTTGACTCATCAACCATTTTAACTGATAAAACGTCGAGTCAAGTTCGGAGACAGAAAACGATCTGGACTTCAACACAAATTAAAATTAAAGAAAAAAGAAAATTCACTTTCTCCGTGAAAATCTTCAGTTCATCCTGAAGTCCTTGAATAGGAAAATAAAACCATGGTTTCTGAGGTACTATTTAATCTCCAGTTGTCCCTGGACCCACCTGGTTTTATAAAACTAATGGTAAGAAAGAGACCACGGGTAGTAATATTAGTCCGGTAGAACAGACCGTCCTCTTATGACTACAAATCGAAGAAGGTGATACTTTATTCTTTTGGGTGAAGTCACCGTTGTAGAGGGGGGAGTAGGGTCAGATGTTTCCTATTGACGGTATCATGAGAAGTTTCTTCGACAACGAGAGGGTTCACGGAACCTCTTCTTATAGGAAACCCTACAAGACTCCTGATATAAACTCCTATCTACTCACCCTACGTGTATTATTTAAGGAAACAGGTTCAATAACGTAAGGAAAGTGACGTAGAACAACAACAACAAGTTAGCGGTTCAGGGCAGACTGAGAACCACTGGGGTACCTGACGTCGTACGGTCCGGTGGCGTAAGATGATATTTATGTACAATAATTAATTTGAAGTAACTCGTGTTTGAGAAAGACTCCGGGTTATATCGAGTGTATTGACTCATTTGTCTTGGGGAGAGGCAATAAGAGTTGTGAGGAGTTGTGTGACTCTGGTCTTAGGAACCATTTAAGGGATACATTTATACTTCACTTCACTTTCACAATCAGAAAGTCAGTACAGACTGAGAAACTCTGAGGTACCTGAGATCGGACGGTCCGAGGAGACAGGTATCTTAAGAGGTCCGTTCTTATTGACCTCACATATCGATAAGGGAAGAGGTCCCATAGAAGGGTTGGGCCCCTAGTTTGGACCCAGAGGACGTAACAACCGTATAAGAAATAGTAGAGGTCGATGGTCCCTTCGGGATACATTTATATAGATAGTTATTAATACGAAGAGGGAGAAACGGAGTTTTAGGTAAGTTTGAATATAAGTCGTCTAAAAACGTCAGAAAGAGTTAACTATCAGGTCGAAAGTGTTCCGACACTTGAGTTGGTTGGTTAATGATATTAAATCGTGTTATTATTTTTAATTTAAAACGTAGAATGAAAACCAGTATCATTGCAACGTTAAAACCCTTTCTTCTCTAAAGAAAGAGAAGAAAAGGACATAAAAAAAAAAAACCCCACCCCCCCTCCCAACTCCGTAAGTTAGGACTCTTTGATAGATTATAAATAATCTTGTTTATAAATTTTGAAATTAGTACAGTGAAAAAGGTGATTCAAGGGATTACATAAGTCCTTGTCGGTACAGTAGAGTGCTATAAAAGAAGAAAATAGGAAAATTTTAATAGACAGTGTCAGAGGAAAGTCAGAGGATTTCGAAGTTGAAATACTCCTTTAAATAAGTTGCACTCCTCCTCCTATTAAATTCATTGAAACACTGGAACGGGTAGTACCCGATGGTTATAGAGTAAGAGATCACGATTGACTTAAAAGTCAAAGTTTGAGTTAGATCCAGTTTTTTGGTCAAGATCCAAAAGACAGAAACTTCAATACCGTGAACTTTCGTGAAGATAAAAACAATCTCAACCATCAACGGCTGTTACAATAAGTGAGAACTGAAACAAATTTGATCGATCTACAACAATTTTTCAAAACAAAAGAAAAATTACACAATCTACGGACCCTTTTAATTAAGTTAAAGATGTATAAGTCTTATAAATTTTGATAAGTAATCAGGACATTAGACAACAAATCGTGGATATGGTGATTCGGACCTGTCATCTTTAAGATTGTTTGACGGGACTTCAAAAAGAAGAGTTCAAGTAAGTAATTACACGGATGAACTGATCCGATTCTATGGGTCTACAAACTAGTTTGTAATCAGATCTACAACGAAACTCCTGAAAAATTTATAACATTAATTATAAATGTTAATCAACTAACACTTATTTTTGTAACAGTAGGTATTATACACCTATTCGAAGTAGATTAGTCAATTTTCGGAATTCTCGTTACTGTCCAAAAGATTTCTTCTTTGAGACGGAGTTCTTATTTCATATCTTTAAGAGGGACTTAAAGGTTTGACAAGTCCGAGTTATTACGTTGTCGTTAAGAATGTACTAAAGGTTAAACGACTGAACGGGATGTCTAAAACTTGAAAGGTCGGGGGTGTTAACACACTGGGTTAAATATATATTTCATAATGACCGTTAACCAATAAAAAGAAACCTCTTGGGACTTTTTTTTAATTCACATTGATGGTATAATGTGACGAGTGGAGACCGAAGACTTACCCAAATAGATAACTCTTCTAGGATCTAAAGTACGTCTTTGGATCGACGTATGTTTAGGTCTTTTACGTAGATAATCGAAGGGTCGGAGACATCTTCTCTTTTCGTACATCTTTCTCTAACTTTTCACCATAAGTCACTCAGATGTCTTAGACGGTGTACCTATCTAATAAACGAACAAGTATATAACAGGAGGAGACGATTAGTTAATCGGAAGTTAGTTAACGACATCAGAGTAGTCAAGTCAACGAGTCAACACAGGCTGAGAAACACTGGGGTACTTAACGTCGTACGGTCCGGAGGGACAGGTAGTGGTTGAGGGCCTCAAGTGAGTCTGGTGCAGGTAGCTCAGGCACTACGTTAGGTCGGTAGAGTAGGAGACAGTAGGGGAAGAGGAGGACTGGGGTTAGGGAGGGTCGTAGTCTCAGAAAAGGTTACTCATTGAGAAGTGTACTCCACCGGTTTCATGACCTCAAAGTCGAAATCGTAGTAAGGAAGGTTTCTTTAGGGTCCCAACTAGAGGAAGTCTTACCTGACTAACCTAGAGGAACGTCAGGTTCTCTGAGAGTTCTCAGATGAGGTTGTGGTGTCAAGTTTTCGTAGTTTAGAAGCCGCGAGTCGAAAGAAGTGTCAGGTTGAGAGTGTAGGTATGTACTGGTGTCCTTTTTGATATCGGAACTGATCTGCCTGGAATTAGCCCTTTCATTACAGAGACGAAAACTTATATAATAGATCCAACCAGTATTGAAAAGAAGGTTCCTCATTCACAGAAAATTAAAGTACCGACGTTAGTGGTAGACGTCACTAAAACCTCGGGTTTTTTTATTTCGGACTGTGACAAAGGTGACAAAGGGGTAGATAAAGGGTACTTCACTACCCTGGTCTACGGTACTAGAAGAAAAAGACTTACAACTCGAAATTCGGTTGAAAAAGTGAGGTGAAAGTGAAAGTAGTTCTCCGAAAAATCAAGGAGAAGTGAAAGACGGTATTTCCACCACAGTAGATGTATAGACTCCAATAACTATAAAGACATCAGAGTATGGTACGTAGTTGAGTACGGTATATAAGAAAACGTACGTTTATTTACTATTCTATATAATTGAGGACTGTATTAAAACAACAACAACAACAAGTCAGTGAGTCAGTACAGGTTGAGAAACGTTGGGCTTCCTGACGTGATATGGTCCAAAGGGACAGGAAGTGGTAGAGGGGTCTCAAACGAGTTTGAGTACAGGTAGCTCAGTCACTACGGTAGGTCGGTAGAGTAGGAGACAGTAGGGGAAGAAGAGGACGGAAGTTAGAAAGAGTCGTAGTCCCAGAAAAGGTTCCTCAGTCAAGAAGTGTAGTCCACCGGTTTCATAACCTTGAAGTCGAAGTCGTAGTCAGGAAGGTCGCTTATAAGTCCTAACTAAAGGAAATCCTAACCGACCAAACTCTCCGGTTCCCTGAAAGTTCTCAGAGTGTCTTAAATTTGTGAATCAAAACCCTAAAAATGAACGAACTACTAAAATTTATGTAGACATTCTTTTTCTTTTACTAATTTTCTTAAATCTTAGAGATAAAAGTCCTTTTAATAAGTCCTTTAAATAGAGAAAAAAGTCCTTAGGAACAAGTTATTCATACTTGTTACGTTTGATTCAGTAAATTGTTAAATTGAATTTCTTCATTGTCTCGGACCAGATGACACTACCAGAAAATCCAAGAACTAATGACGGGTAAGACGAGATGATACGTGTTTAATCGTAATATTAGGTGTTCCTTTATAAGTGGATTGATGTCGGACTGAACGGGTACATATTTATTTGGTTCCGTTGTCTTTCTTTACACCTCAACTTTGTCCCTTCTACTGTTTGTGTGTTTTCGAGAGACCGGTTTGGAGTTTGAAGTCACAAAGAGTATTCCTACTTTGGGTATGTCGTATAAGAAAAGGAACTTACAAATTAAACAATAGGAAAATATGCATCTTTAATCTTTTGTAAGGTTTTTAGATTGTCGTCAGACACGAGAAAGTGACTTAAGTTTATCAGGTGAAAATAACTTGTAAAATGATTCGAATCTATTTAGTCTTTCTAATAGGTTTTCGTAAGTCGAGTAACATTTTTTGTGGTCTCTCTGGAAATTTTCCTAACATTTCTGAGAGTTAGTTTGATCAAGAGTGTCTTTTACATATTTTCCTGTATCCTGTGTCAATTCTTCGACCTTCGTCCTAGGTAAAGGTGTCGATGATAAATTTAAGTCCGGAAACAATTAAGGTAGATCTTAAGAAATTCCCGTGAGGTTTACCAGAGGAAAAAGGTCAGAAGGGGAGGTCAAGATGGACTTTTGTGACGAAGGTCTAATTACGACTTTTTTAATAGTACGGTAAGATGACAAATCCATTTCATTACCTCCATATTTTCGGGGTTTAAACCGAGACTTAAGGACGGGACGGTGGATTTTAGACTAGTACCCGTTTTATATGAGATTAACTTATATAAAAAGACTCAGAGACTGACAGAAAGAGAGTGTAATTCTTTTGACAATTGTTGGGGACCGATTATGTCTCAAGTATACCGTTAGTCTACTTCACTTATTAAACTTTTTTACAATCTTTAAAAATTTATAAAATTTATCTTTTTATAAAACTCCGATAGATGGGTTTATAGATTCTAGTTTTCAGTTGTCTGTCCGACATGTCTAAATTAACACTGGAATGAATATAAGACTATAACAAAAGAAAACAGTTACTCGTTAGACACTTTTATTTTAATTAGAACAGGTAAAAATTCATTTTGTACCAAATAATCGAGTTCCAGTTTAAGGAGTTCAACAAATAGGTAATATCAGTGGTGTGGATGTATGGAATAAAAATCTTGTAGAGTCGGTAGTAAAATGACAAACGTAAAAAGAAAAAAAAAAATTAAGAGAAAGGATTACGTGTGTACATACGTACGAATGTATGTGTTAGCATGGGTTATCTAATTGGTATCTTGTAAAGTAACTTACATATTACTATAGTATTTGACTAGACTTTTTGTTATTCTTAAGAAAAGTTTGTATTAAAAATTTTTCTGTGAACAATTGTCAAAATATTGGACTATCCAAAGGGACCACCGAGTCTGTCATTTCTTAGACGTCCTCTGGACCCATGTTAGTCCTTCTTGGGGACCTCTTCCCTTACCGTTGAGTGAAGTCATAGGAACGGACCTCCTAGGTTACCTGTCTCTTGGGACCACCCGATGTCAGGTATCCCAACGTTTTTCAGTCTGTACTGACTTTCTGATTGTGTGTGTATATGTGTGTGAGTATATGGTACTATAAATTTATTAAAGTTCATAAAATTTCCTACTTTTACCAACGTGACAGAATCTTAAGGTATTTAGTCTCATCATAAGAAGTTATTTTATCTAACAAGATTTCGGTACGATGTTCATCGAAATAATAAAGAGGAGAGAAGGATGAAAAGGAACTTCTCAAACTCGGTATAGTTGTTAAAGATGTTAATCCTTATGTAAAAACTTGTATATAAAGTCCATCAATAAATAATGGTGCACTTAGTTCCGTAGTTACATAAATGAAGGGGTGAGATGGAGGAATATCCTATTTTGGTTCAATTCATTTTATTCTTCGAGTCTAATCGTGAATCTCAGTATAGTTTAACTAAATATCATTGTTATTAAGTTCTATCACTGGTTTTATTTACAAGATAAAATTATTATACGAGACTGAAAATATAGTACGACAAGAAAGGTTGAAAACATAAAAAAGTATTTATTCTATTTTTATAAAATAGTCTAAATGACAACAACATAACTATACGTCGAGACTATGTAAAAAGTACCGACTTATCATAAAGGAATGTACTGATATGGTGTTAAAATGACTGTAAGTGGATAACTATCTATAAGTTTCGTAAAATTAAGAGTAGGAGTACTTAAACGAGTACTTATATAACATTCCTAGAGGACCCCGTTGACACATTTTATAAAAGATCCTATTTGTAGATCCGTATCTTAACGACTCAGTATCTTATATGTGTACCAGTCAAATTATCTCTGACGGTTAAAACATTTAGGACGGAACATAATATCTGAATTTTCAAACATAATTAGAGTCATCTTCAATGTACCCCTTACCGTCTTCGGGAACTTACACTTTCTTCTGAAACTGCGAACGATTGAGGGTACCAACGGATAAATATATATACATCCTCTTTCCCTACTGTCTCCTACTCTACCGTAGTGGCTGAGCTACCTGTACTCAACCTCACTTGAGGCCCTCAATCACTACCTGTTCCTCCGGACCGTACGACACTAAGTACCCCAGCGTTTCTCAGTCTGTGCTGACTCGCTGACTTGACTTTACTCGATTATGTATATATGTATATATATATGTGTGTGTGTGTATCTGAATAACTAAAGGAATGTAAAAGAATGGTATTCAGAAGAAAAAAATTTCATACAAATAAAAAGGTTATACAATGTATGAAGTAAACCTCTCAAACTCAAAATAAACAATTAAACGAATCACATAGGATTAGTAGTTCGACTTTTATCTTTAAATTAATATAAGATTAGTAGAAAAGAACTAAATTAAAATAGAAGATAGTAACAAAAGGTAATGTTTAATAGACCGAGAGATGAGGTGAGTCGAAATACAATTTTTTTTTAGTGGGACAAAGAGAGTCTAAGGCGAAGATTAAGAGTGAAAGAAAAGAAATAACCAAGTTTACCGAATGTAAAGAGAAAAGACATGTAATACCTTTAACATCTAAACGACATTGAAGTAATTTCCTTGTTGATAGTATCTAATACACCAATATTAACCGTCACTGTCTTCTTCTCAGTGATTTTTGTTTATACCTTACATAATCAGTCTTAGGTTTATCCTCTATCTTTGGTGTATTATTAAACTTGTCTCTTTTAAATTATCTTTAGTAATAATTGATATTGTCCCGTGACTTCGTTACTTTTAACCAAGGATTCCTCATATCTTTTGAGAACTCTTACTTTCCTATTGTCTTTGTTCCTAGTCGGCGATGAGGATCTCGATACTATCGTAAGGGTTTCTCCTCTGAGGTGTGGGAATTCACTCGGAGTCTTGAACAATCTCTTTAATACAGACGTCATAGATTTGTCGTCTGTTCGATGGGAGACCTCCCTAACGATCTTTAGACCTGGAATCGTTTTTGGGAGGAAGACACCATGTTCTTTTCGAGAAGACCCTCTTAACAGAACGACCTCCATAATACGATGTTTTCAGGGTTTTCTTCCACGTCCGCCTTCGACAAACGGTACCCCACGACGACTAATGACACGTGACTTAAAAGGTTTTGGTCGAATCAAACGGTCTACTAGGATTTGAGTTCTTCTTGTCTCATAACGGACGGGTTGTCGTTCTGACATCGGAATATCTTAGGGTTCGTCTCCTGATCCACTTCGACTTGGGTTTGAGGACTAGGTACCTTTAATACTCTATTATATACATGTAGTCAAATTAGACGATTTAAACACCATTAAATAACACATCAAAAGGATCGTCGAGACGGACGCTCACGTCCTCTACGCACAAGGTAGAGACCAAGTCCTTCTAGGGGACCTCTTTCTTTACCGTTGGGTGAGGTCATAAGAACGGACCTTTTAAAGTTCCTGTCTCGTCGGACCACCCGATGTCAGGTACCCCAACGTTTTCCAATCTATACTGATTCGTTGATTTGTTGTTGTCGACATATCTTTATGAGACGTCTTCATCATATAACTGGTAGATCTCTATGTATTAAGGATACCGGAAACGATTAAGACCGATGTCGTTCACTTATTCTTAGGTCCAAAAGGTCTCGTCTCCCTACGATGATCTTACTTTTCAACTACTACACTCCCGTAGTTTATGTGTCTGTCAAAAAGGGTGTTCCGTAACTACTTCATCCTTCAACACTTCTGGTCTCCGATTTGTGGAGTTGGTGTTGGGAGATGTCAGGACTCGTAGTAGCCGTCGTCATAAACTATAATTCTTTGTTTTTTGGTAGTCATCTCCGGAGTTTTGGTGTTATATGATATTGAATTTCCAGGTCCTTTCGAAGTTAAACCTTTGTCCCCAATTTTCTATGTCAAAAAAGAAAAAATTATCGTTGGATTCATATTGAGTCGAATTAGCGACTAATCCAACTCTATCAGTCAGGGGGTGAGATAGACGAACCTTTCACTCTCACATTTTAAGGGAGACCATTACAACATAACGTACTTGAGAGATGTACAAAAATATACGTTTCAAATCTTAAGTTAATATTACTAGTTTTACAAAATTTAAGGACAGTTTTCTTTCGTGTCTTGTTAAAAAAAAAACCGGTCACTAGTAAAATAAAATAAAAAATTATATTTAAATAAATAAAATTAACCTCCAATTAATGAAATGTTATAACATAACCAAAACGGTATGTAGTTGTACTTAGACGGTGTGCATATGTGCACAAGGGGTAGGACTTGTGGGGGCGGAGGGACGTGATAGGGAGATCTTGTCTAGATGTCTACTAGGTGTAATTATTTGTACCTATATTAATATTAATCGATCAAGTTCTTTTATATCCGTTTCATCTATATTTTCTCTTAATCACTTGACCCTCTTTCCAGTTTTCTTTTATAAGTTTGACTGTCTCTTTTTTGCTTTTATGTTTTCTCTTACTTTGAGGGTTTTATATTTTCTCGATTTCATGACTCAAGGTACGCTTTTTTTTTTTTTTAACCTGTCTTCTTTATAAACTTCTTTATTACTCGAAATTTTTACGATAGTTTTCCATAATTTAGTCTCTTGGTTCTTAGAGACGTATACGGTACATTCTGTATTTTATTAGTACAACTTAGTTTATTGTATGAATCCCTATAGTAACAGTTTTGTGACTTTTGGTTTCTTTCTTTCTTATAAAATTTTGGTTTGTTTCCTTTTATCCATGTTCGGTAGTGTGACTGTTGACTGTGGGATATTTTTATCTCCTCGGTCTCTTTTATCTCACATTAGAATTCATGATCCGCGTTTATATATAGGGGTGTTTTTGGATACGTGATGAGAACACAGATACTTTGTATTTTTTTTAATTTCTATTAAAGTTTATTAATTTTTGATTCTCTTTAATAATGGTCTAGACTTGAAATTTTTACGATTCCCCTTAATAAATCAGTCTCTTTTAAATACGACCTATTTTTACGAAGGTCTTCTTCTGTTTTTATGTCTGTCTTTACCTCTTGTTGTTATATTTTATCTTTAACTGATATAATTTCTTTATTCATTCGTACAAGATATCTAAAAATTTATATCAATATCTATTTTAAGTACTTTTATTGTTATGGTTTTTCAGTACTACCATTTATCTTAACTATTTTGTCTAATAATTATAATTTAATATTATTTACTTCATAAATATAATACTATAGATCTTATTTTTATGACAATGATTCGTTTGATTTTTTCATCATTTATTACAATATGATTCTCCTACTCTACCGACCTACCGTAGTGACTAAGCTACCTGCACTCAGACTCACTTGGGGCCCTCGACCACTACCTGTCCCTCCGGACCACACGACGCTAAGTACCTCAGCGTTTCTCAGCCTGTGCTGACTCACTGACTTGACTTGACTTGACTTGTTGCATTAACTCTTTTCAACATATTATTATTATTATTTAAACCAATATGTTTTCATTCGTTGTTTTCTCTATTTCTCCTTATATTCTGAGGATCAGTATTATCCTGTGTAAAACTATAAACATAGATTTATAGATTTTGATAGGTTCATAGATTAAATCTATAAATCTATGTTTGGGTTGATGTAGTCATTTAATCTATATTTACTAGATTTATATGTAGGTCGTTTTTGAATATAATTCTTACATATTTTATAATATCGTTTAGTTATTTCTGATGTCTCTGTTAGGTTATCTGTTGACCCGTTTTTGGAACTTGTACTTGAAGTCCTTTCTCGACTAGGTCGATTGACATTTGCAATCTTTTGGATGAGTTTAGCAATCGGTAGACGACTTCCGTGTGTGTGTGTGTGTTCAGTTTTTGACGTGTTACATTATAGTGATGTTTGTGTGTGTGTGTGCCGATTTTATATTTTATGACGGTTATGGTTCCTAACCATTTTCCTTGGTGGGCGTAAAATATTGGTCAAACTTTTTGACAAACTGTCACAAATGATTTCAACTTATATACTCATAGGAAACTGGGTCGTCAAAACGTGGATCCATTTATGGGTTGTCTTTAGTGGCGAATACAACTGGTTTTCCGTATATGTTTTGTAAGTATCTTCATTTTATTAGACGTGATATTCTGAACTCAAATGAATTCACACAGTAACTTCTCCAGATCTGTCAGTCAGTAGTTTTAGAGTTTCCAATAAAAAAGAGATATCAAGAAACGATATAATAAATATATTATCGTTACAATTGGAAAAACTTTAAACCTTTTTATTGACAAAAATAGTATATGAATTGGACATCTGATACAAAAGTAAAACGTCGTCGATTTAACTACTGTACCAATATATCCTTGTAATAAATTCGGAATAAAAGGGAAAAATTATTGTGTGTAAATTTAAAGATCTTTAGGTTAGAAAAAGGAGTTTCTTAGTTTAGTCTAATTTATTTTGACCGTGGATTGGTTGGTATAATGTAAAGGTACAATGTCAATGTTTTATAGACTCTGTTTCTTATAAAAGTAATCTAGACTGAATGACTGTCTTAGACCAATTGTCGAAACGTATTAAAGAAAAAGAATCAAATTTATGTTTACGACGTTTTGTATCCTATTTTTTACTAAGAGAGCATTTACTCTAACTCGATTCCATTTCGTTTTGGATACCAGTTTTGGAATGTTCATAAAGTTTGACTTCATCTTAAAGGAAAGATATTAGGACATGACTATCCAAATATATATTCAAATAATCCAAATAGTTAGAAGGAATTGTGTGAATGTATGATATTTTGTAGACCATTCTTTTTTGTCTTGTGTTATAAACCGAATTACGATCACCTTAGTCCTATATATAAAGAATGATATAATTATTGTCTGTGTTAAGATGTTATGTTATTCATTTTGACAAAGGAGAATTTTCGATTCTTGAGGGAAGAACCTTTATTTAATGGGACCAATCCCGGTAGTGTCCCGAGGACTCTTATCCATTAAGTGAATTTTACTTACCTAGGAGTTGATTTCCCTTCCACGAAGATGGCCGTCTAAAATTTGACGGGGACTTGAAAGACGGAGCTAAAGGAATAAATTTTCTACTCGATCATGTATAAGAAAGAAAATTTCGGCCCGATTATCATAACATAATTGACCTTCCAACACTTGTATAACTTTGTCTAAGTCTAGAGAAATTTACCGTTTAGAGTAAGTTTACGACTTATTACTTACGAAGTCCCAATTTAAATAAGGAGTAGACCAAAAATAAGTTAGATTGAAGAGTTGTATCAAACTTTATAAGTATACATGGTTTACCTTTACTGAGGTCAAAATGGTGAAACCATTGTAGTAATTCACTCACAAAGAACTCAACTTATGTTTCATAAGGCCCCAACAACCCCAAAAAAGGGCCGATGTTTTCCTGATATAAACAACCCCAGAAACCCAATCTTACTCGTTAATTAGAAAAAGTTGACACGTCGTGAATATTTTAACTTATAAAATATAATTACAAACAATTAAGTGAACCACACTCAATAAAACTCGACCTCGAAATTACCAATCAACAAAAAAGGATAAAAAATTATTGTTCTAAACATTACGTGTGGAGGATGCGTCATGAACTTTTTACACGTGAAATAACTAAATAATACCTTATAAAACACTGAAGAATCTATGAGAAAATACGTTAAAATAAAACTTAAGACCGAACTCAAAATCGTAGAACCTTTCACTTCGAGAGTAATGACTGAACCGACGGTAGATACCACAGCGTGTCTCAGCCTGTGGTGACTTCGCTGAATCGTCGTCATCGTCGTCGTACGTATTATATTCATCCTCATTTAATTGTGAAGGGAGGCGGGTCAGGTCGGCGTGTCAAGATTGGAGTAGACGAAAGAAAACCCGAAACGAAACTATGTACATATCAGTCTAGCCCAAAATTTACAAACTTATAGCCTCACAATTGTGACACCAGACAAAGGACAGAGTGAACCGTGGTGAACAACGTAGACTTGGTCGATACACAAGAGGGACTTGCTAACATTTGTACTGAGTCCAGGATTCTTACGAAACCTCTAAAAGATTCCGCGTAATAACTAGATCTACTTGACATTCACAGAGGGAACAGAAATGATGTAAAACGACATGTAAGAACGGAAACTGAGAACGGATAGAAAGTAACCATTCTTGTTAAAATTATTATCGAGATCGTCAAGTATATAAAATGAAGGAGACGACCCTGTCCTCTTTCAGACGATATAAGGGTTCGGTTTATTCGACTTTAGATTCTTAGATCTGGTGGTATCAAGGTCAGGATTGAATGACTAAATAAAAAACTCTCGAAGAGGGAGAGAAAAAGAGGGAGAGAGAAAAGAGGGAGAGAAAAAGAGAAGTGAAAAGAGAGAGGGAAGAGATACCGTATTATTTCTTATGTCAACATGGGACTACCTAGAAAGTCACGTCTTTCCCTTACTCCCTTCTTAGATACTTAATGACTCATGATTTGTGTAGAAGGAATTACTAGTTTTCCGACCGCAACTATCGGTCTCTAAGTTACTTACACTTTGTGTCTGGTTCTTGGACCTTGTCTTACTTTGTCAAGTTAGGCAGTACGACGAATAGTTGGTTTACTTGATGCTGTTTAAATGAATTTTAGATGTTCACTCAGAACCAATGGAATAATTACTTTACCTTTATGGTTTGAGACGGAACTTATTAAGAAAAAGAGAGTGAGTAGAATAAGATGTGTCGAAAAGTTATATCTACAAGGAGTCTATTCCGTCGAAAGATGACATACAAGGTTAGATGACTTTCTATGATGGTTGGGTACACTAAAGTTGAGGTAGAATACGGTTATCGCGGTTATACACATAGTTATCGGGACTTGTGAGAAGACCTGAGACATAAACTTAGTCGTATGAGGTGTGAGGACTTTAAAAATTAGTTTGGAGTCTAAAATTTAAGATTTTGGTGTCAACTAGAGGATGGACTGGGGTTTCCCTAAAGGAAGGTGATAAAAGGAGTCACTTCTCGGACAATATGTCTCACTTCATTCAGTCTCTCTACTTATAGTATATGATTGTGTGTGTGTGTGTGTGTGTGTATATATATATATATACCTTAGATCTTTCTACCATGACTACTTAAATAAACGTTCTGTCGTCACCTCTTTGTCTGTATCTCTTATCTAAATTCCTGTACCCGTTTCCCCTCCTCTCCCAATCTATATACCTCTCTCATTGTACATTAGAATGTAAGTCAAGTCAAGTCAAGTCAAGTCAGTGAGTCAGCACAGGCTGAGAAACGCTGGGGTACTTAGCGTCGTGCGGTCCGGAGGGACAGGTAGTGGTTGAGGGCCTCAAGTGAGTCTGATCGCAGGTAGCTTTGACATACATTTTATCTATCGATTACCCTTAAACGACACACAGAGTCCCTTGAGTTTGTCCCCGAGACATAGTTGGACCACCCCAACCTACCCCTCCCTCTACCCTCCCTCCAAGTTCTGCCTCCTCTGTTTACATGTGGATAGAGACTTAGGGGTGTCGTTTTTAGATACAGTGACTTCTACTTGATGGGTCCAGTCATCCACGGGTTATACGACGAACTCTAGTCGCCTCTTTATTGAGGTCTTTCTTACTTCTCTACCTCGGTTTTGTTTTTGTTGTGGGTCGACACCTACACTGAACACTACCTTCATTTCAGGCGACGACATTTCCTCTATAACGTATCCTTGGACTTTACAATCCTGGTACTTAGTTCCATTTTATCTTCACCAGTTTGTCCTCTACCGTCCTCACTTATAACTGTAAAAATCTTTAGTCGGTTGATTTTACCTGACCTTACCCGTTTAAATTAAGTCTACTGGTAATATAGATGATGACACCCGTTCTAAGGGTATTTTCTTTACCTCATCGGTAATAACAGTTGTTTTTTTAAGATTTACGTCATGAACCCACCCTAGAGTTTTTACTGTCTTACTAGAGACAAGTAAAGGTTCCACTCGGTAAGTTAAGTTTCAGTGGGTCCAGGTACGGGGCTGGTCGTTACGACTTTTTCGACTTCGACTTACCAAGATGCTTCTGTATGTTCTGGAAGGTCATGATTGTAGGTTTTTAATACAAGAAAAGTAGTATCCTCTGACCTTACGTTCACATCTTTCAGTTCTCCATGGACCTCATTGTCTGTTTAAACCGGAACCTAATGTTTTACTTAGTCCCGTTTCCGATTGTATTAAAACGGCTCTCTCGTATGACCGGTATCGTTTGTGGGAGAAGGTTGTTGTGTTCTCTTCTGAGATGTGTACCTGTAGTGGTCTACGAGTTATGGTTTTAGTCTAACTAATATAAGAAACATCGGTTTCTACCTTTTCGAGATATGTCAGTCGTTTTTGTTTTGGCTCTCGTCTGACGTCGAGTCTAGTACTTGAGGGAATCACGGTTTAAGTCTGAATTTACCTTCTGTCATCCCTTTTCGTCATCTGATAAGTCCATACTGGTTTTAGTTTAGGGAATAATAATATGTCACCTTCACTGTTTATCTAAGTTCCTTAATCTAGACTATCTGTCACACGGACTTCTTGGTACCTACTTCCAAGTACCGTAACATGTCCTCCGTGACTAGTTCTGTTAGGGGTTATTTTTATTTATGTTTTTCCGTGTTACAAACAGACTTCTCCACAATGTTTATAGACACTTTTCTTCTCTTCGTTTTCCGTTTCGTCTTTACCTTTCAATAGGGGTAAACAACGTCTCAAAGTTTTTTTTTTTTTTCGTTCCTCTCTATTCTTTAGGAAGGAATCACTAGTTACGTTTCTTTATCTCCTTTTGTTATCTTACCCTTTCTGATCTCAAGAGAAGTTCTTTTAATCTCTATGGTTCCCTTATAAAGTACGTTTCTACTCGTGTTATTTCCTGTCTTTACCATACCTGGTTTGTCTTCGTCTTCTATACTTCTTCACCGTTCTTATGTGTCTTCTTGATATGTTATTTTCTAGAAGTACTGGGTCTATTGGTGCTACCACACTAGTGAGTGGATCTTGGTCTGTAGGACCTTACTTTTCAGTTCACCCGGAATCCTTCGTAGTGATGTTTGTTCGATCACCTCCACTACTTTAAGGTCAACTTGATAAAGATTAGGATTTTCTACTACGACACTTTCACGACGTGAGTTGTACGGTCGCTTAAACCTTTTGAGTAGTCACCGGTTACTTTACCTTTTACAGTCAAAAGTAAGGTTAGGGTTTCTTTCCGTTACGGTTTCTAACGAGTTTGATGGTGTGTTAACGTCAGTAGAGTGTGCGATTATTTCATCACGAGTTTTAAGAGGTTTGGTCCGAAGTTGTTATACACTTGGTGTTTGAAGGTCTGTAAGTTCGACCTAAATCTTTTCCGTCTTCTTGGTCTCTATTTTAACGGTTGTAGACAACCTAGTAACTTTTTCGTTCTCACAGGGTCTTTTTGTAGATAAATACGAAATAACTGATACGGTTTCGGAAACTGACACACCTAGTGGTGTTTGACACCTTTTAAGACTTTCTCTATCCTTATGGTCTGGTGGACTGGACGGATAACACTTTAGACATACGTCCAGTCATTTGTTCTTAATATTGACCTGTACCTTGTTGTCTCACTAAGGTTTAGTCCTTTCCTCATGCAGTTCCGACATATAACAGTGGGACGAATAAATTGAAGATACGTTTCATGTAGTACTCTTTGTGACCCGATCTCCTTCGTGTTCGACCTTAGTTCTAACGGCCCTCTTATAGTTAGTGGAGTCTATACGTCTACTGTGGTGAGAATACCATCTTTCGATTCTCGTTGATTTCTCGGAGAACTACTTTCACTTTCTCTTCTCGCTTTATCGACAGAGTTTTAAGATGTAAGTTTTTTACTTCTAGTACCGTAGGTCAGGATACGTTATCTACCCTTTGTTACCTTTATCACTATCTGAAATAAAACCCCCCGAGGTTTTAGTGAATCTACCATTGACGACGGTACTTTAATTTTCTACGAACGAGGAACCATCTTTGTGATACGGGTTAGATCTGTCGTATAATTTTTCTTCTCTGTAATGAAACGGTTGTTTCCAGGTAGATCAGTTTCGATACCAGAAGAGTATCAGTACAAACATATACTCTCAACCTGATATTTCTTTCGACTCGCAGCTTCTGAGCTACGAAAACTTGACACCACAACCTCTTCTGAGAACTCTCAGGGAACCTGACATTCCTCTAGTTTGGTCAGTTAAGATTTAGACAGGACTTATAAGTGACTTTCTTGACTACGACTTGAATTCGACGTTATTAAACTGGTTGAATAACCTTCTCGGTCGAGTAACCGTTTCTGGGACTAAGACCCTTTCGAACTTCCGTCCCCCTCTTCAAATGCTGTCGTTTACTCTACTAACCTATCGTAGTGACTGGGTTACCTATACTCAAACTCATTCGAGGCCCTCAACCACTAACTGTCCCTTCGGACCACACGACGTCAGTTACCCCAGTGTCTCTCAGTCTGTACTGACTTGTTGACTTGACTTGACTACCGACAAAGTGCAACTACAAACTGACTTTTGTTGTTTTAAGATATTTCGTTAATAGGGAAGTTAATTTTTCATTTATTTGTGTGTGTGTGTGTGTTTCTTATAACCTCACACAACGGTAAGGGAAGGGTTCCCCTAGAATGGTTGGGTCCCTATCTTGTACCTAGAAGACGAAACGTCCGTCTAAGAAATGGTAGATTCGGTGGTCTTCTGTGTTATCTATGAATTGACGGAAAAAGTGTGTCACCTCATGAGGTGTGAATCTCGCTAGTAGATTCAACATTTAGACTAGTGTAATATAAGGTAGAATTTGGGGTCAACATTATGTCAATAACACATAACTCACAAATTCTGTAAAATCCTGAACGGGAATCCTTAAATGTATATAGTGGAGTAGAATATGTACTACTCATCATGACAATATTAGTAATAGTGATGATAATATGAGTAAAATGTCTTCGCTTTTTCTTTGAATTTGTACCTGTGTGTACTAACTTTCTCCGTTCGGTAAATGGAGACTTCAAATACAAGTGTTGTCCTGTGATATGACGAATGGTTATTGTAGAGAAGTAAGAGCTCTATTCTGTTTGGAAAATCGTTGTTGACGTGTAGAACTTACAATAATAATACGGAACGAGTACACAACCCACTCGATCAAAGATGATTTAACGTTCTTAAGTAACAAAAATCCTTATAACGTTCAGATACCGATTTTTACCGATAGTAAGTTTTAATTTAAAATATTGGAATTTTAATTCATTTAAAATAAATTATGTTTACATAATTAACGAGTTTTACGTAACGGAAGATTAATAAAATATTATGACCTTCAATGAACGTAGATAATATAGTTATACTAACTTTATATTACATTACTATTTGATGATGTGTAGTGAAGGGTTATGATACAAGTCATTACAATACAACCATCATACTTTAATGGGTATCCATTTCATAATACACGTACTTTTAGACGTTGATAATTTTTAGTCCCGAACTGAATAATAAAAACACGAGATCAAAATTCCTTTACTACCGCTTTTATACTTATTATTGTTATTTGTATTTTCACAAACCAGTGACAACTGTAGTATACCTAAAACTCCTTTATAGGAAGGTCAAAAGTTTTCGATAATAGGTTTAGTCATTTCTTCAGAAAGTATTACGACTGTTTAGCCACTATAAGACTGTCGTATAAACAAAGTGAAAATAGAATTTGAAAGTATATTTACTTTCATAGTTAGTTGTAGTACAACCTTAATATAATAATAGTAAACATTAGGGACGAAAACCTATATGATCTAAACGTTTTTATTTTTTTATAAGACACTCTTAGCTAACATGCCTAAACTAAAATTATAGTAGACATCTACGACGTGATACTACTATGTATTAACCTACGAGTTCGAGCGAGTCATTACAGGTTATGGCTGGGGTACCTGACATCGGACGGTCCGAGGAGACAATTACATTAAAAGGTCCGTTCTTGTGACCTTATGAATCAGTAAAGGAGGAGGTCCCTTAGAAGGACTGGGTCCCTGACTTGAGTACAGAGAACGGGGAGGACGTAACGTCTTCCTAAGAAATGGTGACGTGGTGGACTGAGATGGTATATGTTTAAATTTACAATTCATATAAAATAAAAATGATTAAGAATTTATAACAAGTTGATTGATTTCTTTATCGGAAGGAAAATATAAACTGTTTTAACTATTTAGGAATGAGATTCGATAAGTACTTCGGTATATGAAACATTTATTACCTTTTAGAGTAGAAGGGTAAAAAATATCGGGCGGTCAAAAATACCTAGAATACTTGAACTATTGATAAAATATCCAAAGTTGTACAAGACATTGAACTGTACATGAACAAACTGTGACTAGAGTTCATTTTGAACTATTTTTTTTTTCCACTATTCTACTGAATATTTATGTCTTCTTTACTTACTGTTAATGATCTTCTGTCGTACACAAGAAAGTTGAGTTCATTACCGTCTCATTGGTATAAATGTCAAAGACTTTTTCACTAATCTGAGAATTTAACAACTTTACGTTATAAACATGTTGTTTAAAACAAAGTTATTTTGTCAACTGTCTGAGTTTTATAAAAAATTTTATAACTTTGTACCAAAGATGACTTACCGTCATGGTTGTCCATATTAATGTACTCTGTCTATAGTCGAATTGACACTCTTGAAAGGTAGTCAAGTTGAACACGTTCTTTTGCACTTAACTGGACTACTTATCCCTCAAAGAATTGTGGTCTAGATATCAGTTGGTTGACTACCATATGTAACCTGTTTCAACACATTATCTTCACAAGTTTTCTAACCTCTTCCAATCTGATCTTTGACAGAGGTTCCCGGGGAATGTCAGAACTCAACCAAAATTTTCAGACACATTTGAAATTCTATAATTAAAGATTTCCATAATATTTAGATGGACACTTTTGTACTACTATTGACTTCACACACATTCGGAAAGATTGTAAAACTGTTTCAATGAGTCAGTAATCAAAACAAAACATAAATACGGTTCGTTACGTGGACCGAAGAGTTTTTATAGGGTGTACTGATTATATCATAAGAGTTTTCTGATCTACCCTTAGTCTAGTTTATAATAATAGGACTATATTTTTATCTGAATAACAATAGGAGATCCTGAGTTGTTCCCTGAACCTTCAACAGTCATTTACTACGAACACAAAACGAACTTCATGAAAAGTGTGAAAACTAAACTATTAGGTCCTCGTACCATAAGAACTTTACAAAGTGAGAACCTTTATGAGTGTAGTTTATAATTGAACTTTAATGACTGGTGAACAGAATAAATCTCGTGTCACTTTCTTTCTAGGTCTCCCTTAACCTTTATTTATACTGTGTGCGACGATATAAATTTTACCTATCGCATGACATTTCGTGTCCCCTGAGACGAGTTACAATTACACCGTCGGACTTACTCTCCTCTCAAACCCCCTCTTACCTATGTACATATACACACCGACCTAGGTAAACGACAGGTGGACTTTAATAGTGTTGTAACAATTATCCGATATGAGGTTATGTTTTTATTTTTCAAATTATTATTAAATTTTTATGGTTTACCGTAGTTCCTTCCGGAGGGTTGTTTTTTATTACCTAACTGTGGGGATGCTGAGTCCTTTCCACTATGTTTCTCGGTTGAACAACCTTTTGTCGGACTACGACCCTTTCTAATTTCCGTCCTCCTCTTCCCCTGTTGTCTCCTGTTCTACCAACCTACCGTAGCGACTGAGTTATCTGCGCTCAAACTCGTTCGAGGCCCTCTGCCACTTGCTGTCCCTTCGGACCGTACGACGTCAGGTACCCTTAGTGTGTCTCAGTCTGTGTTGACTCGTTGACTTGTTGTCGTTTGGTAATTCAAGATTTACGTCTTAAAATAGGTAATATCAATGATCGTGATTCACTTTTTCTCTTTATTATTTTTGTTCGTGTACTTTGAGTTCGTGTATCATGTTTGTAGAGCAACTAGTATTCTTTTATAATTTTCCAACTTTATTGTACTTTCGAGTCACAACTAATCGTTAATCTAAAGTATCAAGAATTGTAATAGACTATAATTTCACCTCCATTAAGATTTGAAACTAATGAATCTTCATCTAAGTCAAAGTTCATTACCTTTTACATTTGTTGACACTCATGTGTTTATCACCATATAAAAGGACTATACTGTCTTACAGGTCAACGAACAGAATAAATGGTAATGGTAGGTTTTGAGAAAGATGAAGAGGAAAGACGTAGAAGTTATATAACCGGAGAGTAAGAGTAATCAGTATAAAGTACTTGGCTTGGCCAGTTGGTGTTTGGACAAGAGAGTGATTTTTGAAACGATTTTTAATGTTTCATATTTCTTTTATATATTCTTAAGGTCCCTTTCGTACTAAAATCATAAAGGATAGTCATCACCAACGTTATTAAAAAGATCATAGGTACTTTCGTAAAAATATCTTTTATATCTTTCTTATTTACTCATAAAAGATAAATTATCATCAACCAAATGTGACGTGTCATCAAAGTCATTTAGTAGTAAGAGCCCATGCCTTAGTTATACGAAAGCAAGACCGTACCTAAAGCGCCCAGTAGACTGGGTCGGAGAATGAAGTATCTATTTCTTTGTCCCAATGTCTGTAGAATTGACTAAACAAGTTCTAGTACGTACGATGTTTCAACACCCTTTTGTCGTCCGTTCCTAAAGATCGTTCTTGTAACAAAAATCCATGGGTATCTCTAGACATGTATCTGTGTATTTTTCTGAGTGTCAGAGTACCGGTCTAACCTTTCGTAGGTCGTATAACATTACCATGATTAGTCTAGATACACCTTTTGTATAAGTCTTAAAGAAAAATAGAAGTAGATGTAAGATTGTATCTGACTCTACAAGACGTAACTTATTAACCAAAGGTCAGAAGTGTCCACCTTAATTCATGACTTTGTGTTTTATAAAACCTCTGTAAATCGTAAATTGTACCTATTCCTTTACCGTTGTGTGAGGTCATAAGAACGGACCCCTTAAGACACCTGTCTCCTCGGACCACCCGACAGTAGATATTCCAGCGTGTCTCACCCTGTACTGACTTCGTCGAATCGTCGTCGTCGTCGTAAATCGTCGTAGTAATAGTAAACGGAAAGTTTATTGAAATAAACCCCAACTAGACAGGAATATTTGAAATGGAAACCTTTCCGACAGATGTCTCCTACTCTCTTTGTTCCTTGATATAAATTTACCACAAAAACAGTTCCTTGGGTACACATTAACACGATGTAGATTTCGTCCCTCATAAATCTCATTGTAGTTGTCTACTATAAAATTTTATCTGTAATTCTTTACACTTTCGTACATCTGAATGACCGAATCCAACGTCCCCTACTAACCACATCTTGTCTCCAGTCAAGATGAATTTTTTGTGTAAGTGGGGTATTGTATCAAGGTCTCATTTCGTTATCTTGTCTATACACACACTTGGAATCTCATTAATCATAAAAGTTTCTCTATGTACTGAAATAGTGGGATTCAAATAATGTTGACTTTTAATACTTGATCTTTTCCCTGAAGGGATCGTCAGGTCACCAATTCTGACGATGGTCACGATCCCCACGTCCAAGCTAGGGACCAGTCCCTTGATTCTAGGGTATCCGACACGTTTCGGGTGTACGGCGTACCGTCCTAGTTCTTTTAAAATTTTTTCTCTCTCTCTCTCTCTTAATATTTTGGTTACTATGTACGATGTTTTAATCTTTCTGGATTAGTAACGTCTGTCACTAACGTCGGTACTTTAATTTTCTACGAATGAGGAACCTTCCTTTCAATACTGGTTGGATCTATCATATAAGTTTTCGTCTCTGTAATGAAACGGTTGTTTCCAGGTAGATCAGTTCCGATACCAAAAAGGTCACCAGTATATGCCTACACTCTCAACCTGACACTTCTTTCGACTCGTGTCTTCTTAACTACGGAAACTTGATACCGCAACCTCTTCTGAGAACTCTCAGAGAACCTGACGTTCCTCTAGGTTGGTCAGGTAAGATTTCCTCTAGTCAGGACACACAAGTAACCTTCCTGACTACGATTTCGACTTTGAGGTCATGAAACCGGTGGAGTACACTTCTCAATGAGTAACCTTTTCTGGGACTATGACCCTCCCTGACCCCCGTCCTCCTCTTCCCCTACTGTCTCCTACTCTACCGACTTACCGTAGTGACTGAGCTACCTGTACTCAAACTCACTTGAGGCCCTCAACCATTACCTGTCCCTCCGGACCGAACGACACTAAGTACCCCAGCGTTTCTCAGTCTGTACTGACTCGCTGACTTGACTTGACTTCTTACCAAACTGTCGTAATTATTTTACCATTATTGTTGTCATGGTTGAAGTAACATAATGACATTCTTACTTTACTTCATTTTGTTTCATTTCATAGATTCGGTCTCGAACCGTATATCTTTCGTAAGGTACTGAGAAACACTGAGGATCATGATGCTTCAGTGTAACAGGGTAAGGGTTATTAGTTTTCGTCTGGAACCTTCCCGGTCCCCGAAATTAAGTATCCGTACTCTTGTACCACGTAACTTAGAACCTTGGATATCGTATGTACTTCTGAAAAATGTGAACTTGTTATGAAGGAACAAAGATTTCGTACCAATTCCTCTCAATATAAATTTACCGTAAATTGTCTTAGTATAAAGACAGTAAGATAATTATCAGAAATTTTGGTATTCTAAATACTTCCTACTACCTCTCCAAATAATGGAACAATAATTTCTATAGGGTACTATACATTCAGTTTAAATGTTAAACTTGTAGTTTATAACGACCGATAAGAGACGAGAGTAACATACGGTCTCGTCTCCGAAGGGACAATGGGAGTCAAGTCAAGTCAAGTCAAGTCAGTGAGTCAGTACAAGTTGAGAAACATTGGGGTACCTGACGTGGTGGGGTCTGAAGGGACAGATAGTGATTGAGGGTCTCGAATGAGTTTGAGTACAGGTAGTTCAACCACTATGGTAGGTCGGTAGAGTGGGAGACAGTAGGGAAAGAGGAGGACGGAAGTCAGAAAGGGCCATAGTCCCAGAAACGGTTACTCAATCAAGAAGCGTAGTCCACCGGTTTCATCACCTCAAAGACGAAGTCGTAGTCAGGAAGGTTACTCATAAGTCTTGACTAAAGGAAATCCTAACTGACCAAACTAAAGGAACGACAGATTCTCTAAGAGTTCTCAGAAGAGATTATGGTGTCAAGCTTTCGTAGTTAAGAGACCGTAAGTCGAAAGAAATATCAGGTTGAGAGTGTAGACATGTACTGATGCCCCTTTTTGGTACCGAAACTGATCTGTCTGGAAACAGCCGTTTCATTACAGAGAAGAAAATCATACGACAGATCGAACCAGTATCGAAAAGATGGTTCCTCAGAATTAAAGTACCGACCTCAGTGGTAGACGTCACTAAAACTCCGGGTTCTTTTATTTCAGACAGTGACAAAGGTAACAAAGGGGTAGATAAACGGTGCTTCACTGTCCTGATCTACGGTACTAGAATCAAAAAACTTACAACTCAAAATTCGGTCGAAAAAGTGAGGGAAGAAAGTGAAAGTAGTTCTCCGAGAAATCGACGAGAAGTGAAAGACGGTATTCCAATTACAGTGGGTACGAATTTCGTAACCGTTCATATCGTAAAAGAAATTCGTCGTAACAGTAAGAGGTTTATAGAGACGTAACTAAAAATGGTGGTGTTATTCAGTAGTTCGTAGTTTACTGTGAATCCTTAACACACACACACTTTTTCTCTCTCTTTAGTTTCTCCTTTGGAGTACAAAATATAATAACGAGGAAAACAGAATTCTATCAAGTCGAAAATCACAACACTTTATAAATGTATGGTAGGTTCTACGTTTTGGTAGTAACGGTGTGTCTTGTTTGGGAATCTACTCGTCCATATCAACGAAAACAAACTGTACAACAATAACTATGAAAAAATACAGACAGAAGGATGGTAAAGGGTCCACTGTGTTTCCATTTCTTAGACGGACGGTTACGTTCTCTGTGTCCTCTGTGTCCAAGCTAGGAACTCAGTCCATCAAGGAAACCTCTTCTTTTACCGTTGGGTTAGGGTATAAGAACGGATATTTTAAGGTACCTGTCTCCTGGGACAAGTATCCAACGTTTCGGAACTTATACTACATCACTGATTTGTTGTTGTTGACAGAAGGATGGAAAGAGAGCCCTGTAAACCGTAAAAGCGAGTTTATCTTGTCGAAGTAAACAGGGTAAATACGTCATTCTTTACCACCACCACACCAACGATTTAGCGCAAGTTGAGAACGTTGGGGTACCTGAGATCCTGTTGTCCGAGGAGTCAGACACCCTAAAGGTTCCGTTCTTAAGACCTCATCCAACGGTAAAGGAAGAAGTCGTCATACTTTAGTCATGAATATAATTAGTGGTAGATCATAAGGACATGATTTGGAGTACAGGAGATTATTTAATGAAATGAAACTACTCGTCCGGTACAGAATAAGTAGAAACCTGGACATATATGGAGTACACACCGAAGACCTAGTCACAGTACGAAATCTTTTTGGTCTCCCTCCACGTATATTTTTGTCAGAGGATTTCTACTAAAATTTACTACACTAAGTTAAGTCAAGTTATGTTACCAATCAGTAAATCACAGATGGTACTTGGTCGCCGTGACATGTCACCTGACAAAAATATACAGGGGGAGACCGAAAAAGATAACTCAAGTCCAGTAAGCTTCACTCTTAAGTTAACACCTACCCACTATAAAGGTCGGAATTAATAGTCACTAGATGAGAATAAATAAGTACCATTGGGACCCGAAAATTACAGTTCGTACTGTAACTAGGTCTTCAGTATACACTAGAGAAGACAAACTTATTCTCGAACTTGGATATAACGAAGTCTACTGTAACAGTACTTCGTATTTGTGTAAAAATCTTACTACACTGAAGTATTAGATCTTTAAGATCGTATCGAAGACAGACTCCCTGTTCTGTCCTTTGTAGTAGGACTCATAATATAGAGATTAACAAGGTTGTAAAAATCGTCCCATTTAAATACGTACAAAAGGGATTAATAATAAATAAAATCCTTTCTACTACACCTTTTCAAAATAAAAGTAAGAAATTTTGTCGTTATAAAGACCACTTTAAATATTTTGAAGAAAATTAAGTGTATAAATTAGTGACAACATCATTAGAAAATACTTATATACTCTAGTCTTCTTTTTTACTAATACTTAATAGTGTCAATTAAATAATTGGTAATTGTTTAATGGTAAGTAAACTGACACAAAGAAAAAAATTAATAGGAATAATATAAAGTATTTTAGTTACTATATTATTACTTTTAGATCCTAATAATACCATAACGAATATCTGAACTTCACGTTTAAGATTCCTCGACTAGTAATAGTCAAAAATCTGATATATGGGATTACCCTGAAATCTTTATTCAACAGGATTATAAAAGTAAAATAATTATTTCTTTGATTTCAATACATACTGATTTATTAACAAGGTTTATTTTCAATCAACCACTCTATTGAGTTTAAGTTTTTGTCTGAAAGAATGAAGTCAAACCTATAAACTTAGAATTCAGTACACCGGAGAAACTGATTAGAAAGACTCTTTATTGACTCATCTCATATTCATACCCACGGTAAATGTTTATAAATCTCGATGTAATGACTAACGACCGTCCATGTTAGTTAATGACACTTACATTCGGTATATTAATATACGTATCGTAGTTAGGTTTGTAAATGACTGTTATATTTATGTTACATGATAAAAGTTTTATCGACCCTTCAATTCTTTATTTTGGGAGATAGTGCATACTTACACTCTCAACCTGACACTTCTTCCGACTCCCGGCTTCTTAACTACGAAAACTTGACACCACAACCTCTTCTGAGAACTCTCAGAGAACCTGGAGTTCCTCTAGGTTTGTCAGGTAAGACTTCCTCTAGTCGGGACCCTAAAGAAACCTCCCTTACTACGATTTCGACTTTGAGGTCATGAAACCGGTGGAGTACGCTTCTCAACTGAGTAACCTTTTCTGAGACTACGACCCTCCCTAACCCCCGTCCTCCTCTTCCCCTGCTGTCTCGTACTCTACCGACCTACCGTAGTGAATGAGCTAACTGCACTCAGACTCACTTGAGGTCCTCAACCACTACCTGTCCCTCCGGACCGTACGACACTAAGTACCCCAGCGTCTCAGCCTGCGTTGACTCGTTGACTTGACTTGACTTGACTAGTAGTCAATCTTACTACGATCTTTTCTCGGTACCTTTCCTTTGACAAAACCCACTGTACAAACTAAAAGTTTTAGTCTTGGTTATGAATTATATATTATATAATAATAATATGAATCATTAAAATGAAGTATACATTAAATGAAATGAAGTACACATTAAAGAATTATAATTACAACAAATGATCTTTGTAATTCTCGTTTTATCGATAGTAGTAACTCTGGAATGATTGTGGGTTGTAGGCGACCTAGTAGTTTTTTCGTTCTCTCAAGGTCTTTTTGTAGATAAAGACGAAATAACTGATACGGTTTCGGAAACTGACACACCTAGTGTTATTTGACACCCTTTAAGACTTTCTCTACCCTTATGGTGTGGTGGACTGGACGGAGGACTCTTTGGATATACGTGCAGTCCTTCGTTGTCAATCTTGACCTGTACCTTGTCCCACCAAGGTTTCCTTTTCCTCATACAGTTCCGACATATAACAGTGGGACGAATAAATTGAAGATACGTTTCATGTAGTACTCTTTGGGGCCCGATCTTCTTTGTGTTCGACCTTAGTTCTAACGGCTCTGTTTATAGTTATTGGAGTCTATACGTCTACTGTGGTGGGAATACCGTCTTTCACTTCTCTTTAATTTTTCGGAGAACTACTTTCACTTTCTCCTCTCACCTTTTCAACCGAATTTCGAGTTGTAAGTCTTATACTTCTAGTACCGTAGACCAGGGTAGTGAAGCAACCTTTATCTACCCCTTTGTCACCTTTGTCACAGTCTGAAAACACACACACACACCGCCCCCCCCCCCCCCGGGTTTTAGTGACGTCTACCACTGACGTCGGTACTTTAATTTTCTATGAGGAACCTTCCTTTCAATACTGGTTGGATCTATCGTATAACTTTTCGTCTCTGTAATGAAATGGTTGTTTCAAGACAGATCAGTTCCGATACAAAAAAGGTCACCAGTACATACCTACACTCCTCTTTCGACTCACGACTTCTTAACTACGAAAACTTGACACCACGACCTCTTCTGAGAACTCTCAGGGAACCTGACGTTCCTATAGGTTGGTCGAGTAGGATTTCCACTAATCAGAACCCACAAGTGACCTTCCTGACTACGATTTCGACTTAGGTCATGAAACCGGTGGAGTACGTTTCTCAACTGAGTAACCTTTTCTGGGACAACGACCCTCCCTAACCCCCGTCCTCCTCTTCCCCTGCTGTCTCCTACTCTACCGACCTACCGTAGTGGTTGAGGTACCTATACTCGGACTCACTTGAGTCCCTGAACCACTACCTGTCCCACCGGATCGCACGACACAAAGTACCTCAGTGTTTCTCAGCCTGTACCTACTCGATGACTTGACTTGACTTGACTTGACCTGTCGGTTCCTAATGATGTAGTAAGTTCTCTGAATATTGTTGAGACGTTTTGTTATAACAACACGTTCACTGACTTAAAAATACTCCCTCTTTATCTTACTTTTACATCCATATACATTGTTGAAAATACTTACGTTGGTGGGACTTATTTATGGAAACAGAAAGAAGGTTATGTAGAAAGAAGGAGGTACCAGTCAAATCTAGAAGTCTTTCTTTTAACGTTCTCGTCTTAAACGTCATGTTTTCTAAATAAAATGTATTACACATACTTTCTATTAGTGACCTCGTCCCTTACCGTTTGGTGAGTCATAAGAACGGAACTCTTGGGGTACTTGTCATACTTTTCCGTTTTTCTTTCCTGTGACTTTCTACTTGAGGTGTCCAACCATCCACGGGTTATATGATAACCTCTAGTCACCTCTTTATTGAGGTCTTTCTTACTTTTCTACCTCTCTTTCGTTTTTGTTGTGGGTCAACACCTAAACTGCACTATTTCTGTTTCAGGCTACGACATTTCTCGTTATAGCATATCCATGGACCTTACAATACAAGTACTTAGTTCCATTCTATCTTCACCAGTTTCTCCTCTTACGTTCTCACTTATAGTTTAAAATCCTTAGTCACTTGATTTTACCTGGTCTTACTCACTTAAATTAAGTCTATTGGTAATATAGATGATGACACCCTTTCTTAGGTAATCTTCTTTACCTCATCGGTGTCAGTTGTTTTGTCAGACTTTAAGTCATGATCCTACATTGGAGTTTTTACTGTCTTACTTTAGACAAGTAAAGGTTCCGTTTGGTAAATTACAGTGTCACTAGGTTGAGAAACGGGGTTGGTCATTATGACTTTTTCGACTTCAACTTGTCAAGATACTTCTGGAAGATCTTGATTGTGGGTTTTTTCTACAGGAAAAGTAATATCCCCTGACCTTGTGTTTTCATCCTTCACTTCTTTATGGACCTCATTATCCGTTTAAACCGGAACCTCATGTCTCACTTCATCCCGTTTCTAATAATCTCAAAACGGTTCTCTTACGTGACCAGTATCGTTTGTGGAAGAAGGTTGTTGTGTTCTTTTCTGAAATGTGTACCTGTAGTGGTCTACCTGTTGTGACTTTAGTCTAACTAATATAAGAAACGTCGGTTTCTACCTCTCCGAGATATGTCAGTCGTTTTTGTTCTAACCCTCGACTGACACCGAGTCTAGTACTTGAGGGAATAACGGTTTAAGTCTGAATTTAACTTCTGTCATTCTTTTTGGTGATCTGGTAGGTCCATAATGGATTTAGTTTATGGAATTCTAATATGTCACCTTCACTGTTTATCTAAGTTCCTTAATCTAGACTATCTGTCGTACGGACTCTTTGACACCTGCCTTCAAGTACCGTAATATGTCCTCCTCACTAGTTTTGGTGGGTTTCTTTTTCTCTACGTTTTTCCGTTTTATCGATAAACACCTCCGGAATGTTTATCTACACTTTTCTATTTGTTTTCCGTTTCCTCTTTTCCTTTCTATATGGGTAAACTTACGTCTCAAGGTTTCTTATCGTTCCTCTCTATTCTTTCCGAAGGAGTCACTAGTTACATTTCTTTATCTCCTTTTATTAGTTTACCCTTTCCTGATCTCTTGAGAAGTTCTTTTAATCTCTATGGTTCCCTTGTAAAGTACGTTTCGACCCGAGTTATTTCCTGTCTTACCATACCTAGATTGTGATCGTCTTCTATAATTCTTCTCCACCGTTCTTATGTGTTTTCTTGATGTGTTTTTCTAGAAGTACTGGGTCTATTTGTACTACCACACTAGTGAGTGGATCTTGGTCTGTAGGACCTTACGCTTCAGTTCACCCAGAATCCTTCGTAGGGATACTTGTTTCGATCACCTCCACTACTTTAAGGTCAACTCGATAAAGTTTAGTATTTTCTACTACGTCACTTTCAGGACGTGAGTTATACGGTCGTTTAAACCTTTTGAGTCGTCACCGGTATCCTGACTTTTTCCAGTCAAAAGTAAGGTTAGGGTTTCTTTCTGTTACGGTTTCTTACGAGTTTGATGGCGTGTGAACGTGAGTAGAGTGTACGATCGTTTCACTACGAGTTTTAAGAGGTTCGGTCCGAAGTTATCGACGTACATGGAACTTGAAGGTCTGTAAGTTCGACCTAATTCTTTTCTGTCTCCTTTGTCTCTAGGTTAATGGTTGTAGGTAACCTAATAGTTTTTTCACTCTCGTTAGGTCTTTTTATAGAGGAAGACGAAATAACTGATACGGTTTTGGAAACTGACACACCTAGTGGTGTTTGACACCTTTTAAGAAGTTCTCAACCCTAATGGTCTAGTGGACTGGACGGAGGACTCTTTAGAAATACGTCAAGTTCTTTGTTTCTTGACTTGTACCTTGTTGTCTAACCAAGGTTTGGTCCTTTCCTAATACACTTCCAACATGAACAGAAAGACAAATAAATTGAATATACGTCTCATGTAATACCCTTTACGACCTTACCTACTTCGTGTTCGACCTTAATTCTAACGGTCCTATTTATAGTTATTGGCGTCTATACGTCTACTGTGGTGGGAATATCGTCTTTCGCTTCTTGATTTCTCGGAGAACTACTTTCACTTTCTTCTCTCAATTTTTTTACCGGACTTTGATTTGAAAGTCTTTTGATTCTAGTACCGTAGGTCAGGGTAGGAAAGTACCGTTTATCTACCCCTTTGTTACCTTTGTCAATGTCTGAAATATAAACCCTCGAGGTTTTAGTGACGTCTACCACTGACGTCGGTACTTTAATTTTTTGTGATCGAGGAACCTACCTCTTCCGTTACCGTGGGGTGAGGTCATGAGAAAGGACCTCTTAGGGTACCTGCCTCCTCGGACCATTCGATGTCGGGTACCCCAGCGATTCTCAGCCTGTGCTGACTCGCTGAAGTGAAAGTGAAAAGTGAAAGTACGTAACTTCTTCCTTTACCGTTGGGTCAGGTCATAAGAACGGACCTCTTAGGGTCTCTGCCCCCTCGGACCACCCGACGGTAGATATCCCAGCGCGTCTCAGCCTGTACTGACTACGTTGAATCGTCGTCGTCGTCGTCGAGGAACCTTCTTTTCAATACTAGTTGGATCTGTCGTATAATTTTTCGTCTCTGTAATGAAACGGTTGTTTCCAGGTAGATCAGTTTCGAAACCAAAAAGGTCATCAGTATATACCTACATTCTCAAATGATATTTCTTTCAACTCTCGACTTCTGAACTACGAAAACTTGACACCACAACCTATTCTGAGAACTCTCGGGGAACCTGACGTTCCTATAGGTAGGTCAGGTAGGATTTCCTTTAGTCAGGACTTACAAGTAACCTTCCTGACTACGACTTCGACTTCGAGGTTATGAAACCGGTGGAATGCGTTTCTTGACTGAGTCACCTTTTCTGGGACTATGACCCTTCCTAGCTTCCGTCCTCCTCTTCTTCTACTGTTTTCCTACTCTACAAACCTACCGCAGTGTTAGAGATACCTGTGTTCAAACTCATTCGAGACCCTCAACCAGCACCTGTCCCTTCGGACTGTATTATGTCAGTACTCCAGTCTCAACCTGTACTGAGTGCTGACTCACTTACTAGATTTGACTACTTTTTATTGTCTCCTCCATCCTTCTCACCCATCCTTTTCGGGAGTCTGATGTCATGTCCAGACTGTGGACACCTCTTTCCCTTCTGTTGAACCTTCCTTTTCGAGCTCTACCACCCTATCCACACTCTTACAGTCTTCGGGTTTCCCTGGAGATTCCGTTTCTGACAGGTACCTTCGTGGAACGGACCTCGTCGTTACTGATGGGAGATAACACGAACTTATTACCGACTTCGACGGACTCCTGTCGTACAGAAGTCACTGTGATAACGTTCTCAAGGTTTCCGGGAGGTTAGTCTGTTGTAGTCAAGTCCGTCCTGGAGAGAATTTCCCGCTAATGTCTCGATGTGGGGGTGTCGGTGGTATAAGACATTTTCAAAGAACCGTCAAGTCTAGGAATCAGAGGAACTGATTCTATTATTATAATATTAATTAAGTTCTATAATCGTTAACAAACTATCATTTATAAATAATCTTTCGTAGATTATTAACGGACAACATATTTTTGTAAGATCTTTATGATAAAGATATGTTTATTTATATCCTGTAATTTGTTATGGTGAGAGTCATGAAATTTATGACAAAGATGTCTACATACGATCTAAAACCTGTGTTTATTTACCCGTACGAAAAAGTCTTACATAATAAGATTCAAACATTAACCTAGACGGACTTAAGTGAGTCTGATCCCTATTAGAATTGGGTCTACGTAGTTGTTTATTCGTAGATACCGGCGGTGATCATGATACCTTGTTTATAGTAAGAGTTCCCATTATAATGATAAAATGCAATGGTGTAAATTAAATTTTTAAGATTTGATTTCAAGTAACGTTATCCTAACGAGTTGAGGGTTCACTTAACTTCGGACGATTGAATCGGTTTACTCTATAGAAATAAAAGGTTAAGAATAGACCTATTAAGTCCGTCTTTTATTTTGGTTACTCCTTTGTGACTTTCTAAAACAAATAAAATGTCGACTCCTCTAGTCCCCTACTAATTTAAAATTTTGATAAGACACATATGTTTCCTTTAATAATCTTTTTGTATTGTCGGTATCAAAGAGATAGAAGTGTTATTAACTCGTTTCCTTTTAATTGCGAAGGTACTCCTATAAAAAATCTAACATTCCTTTGAATAGGATGGAAGTCTTAAAAATGTGACGTGTTATTTAGTGAATCCATCCATTATTTTAAGAGAAATATACCTAAGACTAATTATACAATTAAATAAGTATATAAATATGTTTCAATAATAAATTATAAATAACATATATAATAAATTATAATAAGATTCTAAATATCACTTTTATCTGTCATTTTTTTTTTTCAGATCTACTGTTTATCACAGGTAAGAGAGATGTTGAATTTTGGTTGTAACCTTTCGTTCAATCTCACTTTATGTTTTTTTTTCGGTTCATCCTTAAAGTTTTGAAACAGTGTAACGTTTTCGTTGTTTATTCGACCGTTTTTGAGAGTCTTAATTGAAAAAACCTCAAAACCTTAGTTTCCTTTTTGAATGTTGTCAGTCCCCTTACAAAGTATTTCTCTTTTTACTGACTTAAAATCATTCTCTCGAGATCCCGTAATTTAAATGGACTAACGGTGGGGATTTCGGGTCAATCGTCGTCTGGACTCTACAGTTGGACGAAATGGCCACGTCCAATAACCATTGGTCTCCCTCGTATGTCTTCACTAACAAAAATTGGAAAACCGACCCAGAGACTTCATAGTAGAGTTCCCGAACACAAAATAATCGGTGTCTCAAAGGTATCTTACCTCCGTCAAAGGAAGGACCACAAACAACTTTCATAAATTTCCGTTTACATAATTGGTACCGGTGAACCTGGTTTCATATCATCAATCTTGTTTGTTGTTCGAATCCTTACTTCTTCGATTCTTCTTCTTCATACCTCTCCTTCCAGAAACTTTGGGGGTTTATAAGACCCCTAGTATCTTCTGGGTTTCGTTTACGAGTTCAGATCTAAGTCCGAATCTTTTGTGGACTCTTCTCAAATTCCAAAATGGAGACCGACTTGAAGTCCGACACACACTCGTCCTTCACTTCCGACTTTATTTCAATAATTAAAGGACCGATCGTGACTTTCACGAGATTGTGTCTCAGTTAGACGTTTTTATTTCAGAAAAAAAAAAAAAAAAAAGAAAAAGAAAGGGAGGAGGAGAAAAAAAAAAAAAAAAATTTAAAACCGACATTCACGAATTCTTTTGGACACAGTTTAGAGATTGACTGATTATTAGTTTTCTTTATTTCTATAGTCTCTGGTTGTTTTATTTCTTAAGTCTATATAGTAAGAAATAAGTCTGTATAATTTCAATCAAGTCTTTTCGTTTCTTTTGATGGTGTTTAACGTTGTTGTTCGATACTCCCTCTCCTTTTCAGACTTTTCTCTCAATGGTTTAATATCATAAGTTTTATAGACGGAAAGTTACTTTTAATACTCCACACGTAATTTTGGTTTTCGAAGAAAGGTGAGTTTTCTTTTTATTTTCAATGGTAATAATTCCTTCGGGATTAAAACCTAAATGGACTGTTTATTGACATTTATTAACAGGATTTATACGATTTTCTCGATCTCCTGTGGTGTTTTTGTTGATTTAATTTGGTCTTTTTACTACGGAAAAATTTACCTATTGTAGTTGATTTTCTACCTTTTACAAAATAAATTTCGGTTTAGTTTTAAGACCTCCAGTTTTCATGTTATTAACTTTTTAAAGTGATCTCTTCATCTTCTCGTTAAGACTTGTCTGTCTTCTTTCTTATACATTTATACTTCTATCTAGTGAATACTAATAGGAGACCCTCCTTGTCTTTCTTTTGACTTGTTCTGAATTTCCTAGAACCCCTGTGGTATTTCATATAGTTGTATGTATTTTACCTCAGAACCTTCCACTCTTTTCTTTCGTCAGTTTTCTAATGAACTTCTTTGGTATCGATTTTGAAGAGTTTAAACTACTTTGTATTTAGATGTATAGGTTCTTAGAGTTGTATAAAGTTCATCCTATTTAAGTTTCTCTGGTTACGATTCTATGTAACGTTTAACAACTTTCTGTTTCTTTTTTCACATTTTCACCCTGTTCTTAAGTGTCTTCATTTAACAGAGGATTTTGTCTAGGAGTTATTATGATTTTTGACTAAGAGTAATCTTTGGTATCTCTTGTCTCCCATTATCTTACTTTCTTTTTTTAGAAGATCGGTTTTTAAGATATACACTGTTTTGGAGGTTTACATTTCTTCTTTAATTCTGTAAGGGTATGTTTGTTTTTGTCTCCCTCGGGTCGTGATTATTTCGACAGGAGACGACGACAACGACGACGACGACGATTCAGCGCAGTCAGCACAGGCTGAGACACGCTGGGGTATCCGCCGTCGGGTGGCCCGAGGAGGCAGGTACCCTAAGAGGTCCGTTCTTATGACCTCACCCAACGGTAAAGGAAGAGGAGATCCTTTACGATTTCCCTCAGGAGTCCTGTCACTCCCTCTGATCTTTCATTAAGTTTCGATAAATTTCTTTATTTATATGAACATTTCTATTGATGTATCCATTTTATATTGGGTTGTAGTGACATAAAAACGAAACACTTAGAAGTAACTTAAGATATACTAAATTTTCTGTTTACTCAAATTTTATTAAATTTAGATAAACTACTTGTGTGTTACATATTTTGATATTAAACACTGTTATTGTCACACCATCTTACCTCATGTATCCTCTTTTAAACACATAATAACTTTAATACAACCATAATTAATCTTGATTTGATTTAGTTTTATAATTGACATTAGGAGTCTCATTTTTGATCCTTTTTTTGAAAGTGAAATTTTTGATTTTTTTAGGATACTTATCTGTAAAGAGATTTTATTTTATACACTTTACAGGTCATCCATGAACTTTACACGAATTATAGAGTAATCGGTAAGTCAAGTCAAGTCAAGTCAGCGAGTCAGCACAGGCTGAGAAACACTGGGGTACTTAGCGTCGTGTGGTCCGGAGGGTCGGATAGTGGTGAGGGCCTCAAGTGAGTCTGAGTGTAGGTAGCTCAAGCACTACGGTAGGTCGGTAGAGTACGAGACAGTAGGGGAAGAGGAGGACGGGTATGGAGGGTCGTAGTCTCAGAAAAGGTTACTCAGTTGAAAAGCGTACTCCACCGGTTTCATGACCTCAAAGTCGAAGTCGTAGTAAGGGAGGTTTCTTTAGGGTCCCGACTAGAGGAAGTCTTACCTGACCAACCTAGAGGAACGTCAGGTTCTGTGAGAGTTCTCGAAGGAGGTTGTGGTGTCAAGTTTTCGTAGTTAAGAAGTCGTGAGTCGAAAGAAGTGTCAGGTTGAGAGTGTAGGTAAGTACTGGTGTCCTTTTTGGTATCGGAACTGATCTACCTGGAAACAACCGTTTCATTATAGAGACGAAAAATTACACGACAGATCCAACCAGTATTGAAAGGAAGGTTCCTCATTCGCAGAAAATTAAAGTACCGACGTTAGTGGTAGACGTCACTAAAACTTCGGGTTTTTTTATTTCAGACTGTGACAAAGGCGACAAAGGGCACTTCACTACCCTGGTCTACGGTACTAGAAGCAAAAGACTTACAACTCGAAACTCGGTTGAAAAAGTGAGAGGAGAAAGTGAAAGTAGCGAAAAATCGAGGAGAAGTGAAAGACGGTATTCCCACCATAGTAGACGTATCGACTCCAATAGTTATAAACAGGACCGTTAGAACTAAGGTCGAACACGAAGAAGGTCGGGTCGTAAAGAGTACTACATGAGACGTATATTCAATTTATTCGTCCCACTGTTATATGTCGGAACTGCATGAGGAAAAGGATAAACCTTGCTCAGACAAAAAGGTACAGGTCAAGATTGACAACGAAGGACTTAACGTATATCCAAAGAGTTCTCCGTCCAGTCTACCAGACCATACGGGTAGAGAAAGTCTTAAAAGGTCAAATAACACTAGGTTGTTTTCTCAAACTTTACGTTAAGAACCTACGTTAGAGTTTTACTGTCTTACTAGAGACAAGCAAAGGTTCTGTTTGGTAATCGGTAATCTCTTTGCATTTAATTTTGGTACTATATGGTGAATTAAGTATGATTCTACCACTATTATTATCTATAATCTTTATTATAGTCTATATTTTCATCTCTATAACAATAACCGGAGTCTGTTTTTCAAAACAATATTCTCTTGTGACATTTGTTAACATATAGTTGTTTAATCTATTAGATCTACTTTACTCGTATAAATATCTTTTTGTTTCGATGGTGTTACCTGAGTTCTTGTTTATCTTTTAGACTTATCTACTTTTTGTTCGTTTCTCTAACGTAGTTATTAGTTTTTGAGAAGTGTGTGTGTGTTTTTTCAGATCCTGTTCTCTCTTAGTAACTAAGCCAAGTCAAGTCAAGTGAGCGAGTCAGTACAAACTGAGAAACGCTGGGGTACTTGGTGTCGTGTAGTTGGAGGGACAGATAGTGGTTGAGGGTCTCAAATGTGTTTGAGTACAGGTAACTCAGCCACTACGGTAGACTGGTAGGATAGAAGAGAGTAGGGGAAGAGGACGGAAGTTAGAAAGGGTCGTAGTCCCAGAAAAGTTTACTCAGTTGAGAAGTGTAGTCCACCGGTTTTATAACCTCAAAGTCGAATTGTAGTCAGGAAGGTTACTTGTGGGTCCTGACTAGAGGAAATCCTACCTGAAGACCCTAGAGTACAGTCAGGTTCCCTGACAGTCCTCAGAAAAGGTGGTGGTGTCAAGTTTTTGGAGTTAAGAAGCCGTGAGTCGAAAGAAGTGTCAGGTTGAGAGTGTAGGTATGTACTGGTGACCTTTTTGGTATCGGAACTGATCTACCTGGAAACAACTGTTTCATTACAGAGACGAAAAATTATATGACAGATCCAACTAGTATTAAAAGGAAGGTTCGTCCTTCGCAGAAAATTAAAGTACCAACGTTAGTGGTAGACGTCACTAAAACCTCGGGTCTTTTTATTTCAGTCGGTGACAAATGTGACAAAGGGGTAGATAAACGGAACTTCACTACCCTGATCTACGGTACTAGAATCGGAAGACTTATAACTCGAAATTCGATTGAAAAAGTGAGAGGAGTGAGTGAAAGTAGTTCTCCGAAAAATCAAGGAGAAGTGAAAGACGGTATTCCCACCACAGTAGACGTATAGACTCCAATAGCTATAAAGAGTGACGTTAGAACAAAGATCGAACACGAAGAAGGTCGGGTCGGAAAGAGTACTACATGAGACGGATATTCAATTTATTCGTCCCACTGTTATATGTCGGAACTACAAGAGGAAAAGGATAAAGCTTGGTCAGACAACAAGGTACAGGTCAAGATTGACAACGAAAGACTGGACGTATGTCCAAGAAGTTCTCCGTACAGTCCACCAGACGAAAAGGGTAGAGAAAGTCTTAAAAGGTGTCAAATAACACTAGGTGAGTCAGATTCCAAAACCGTATCAGTTATTTCGTCTTTATCTACGAAAAAGACCTTGAGAGAACGAAAAAACTACTAGGTCTCTTACAATCGTTAAACTAGAGAGAAAGGAGACGGAAAAGATCTTGGTAGAACTTGTAGACCTTCAAGTGTCAAGTGCATAACGACTTCGGACTGACCCTCTTAAAACTCGTAATGAAATGATCGTACACTCTACTTACGTTACACACCATCAAACTCGTAAGAAACCGTAACGGAAAGAAACCCTAACCTTACTTTTGACTGGAAAAGATCAGGACGTCGGTGACGACTCAAAAGGTTTAAACGAATATATAACTTACGTCCTGAAAAGGTCTTAGTAGAAAATCCTAAACTTTAACGAGTTGACCTAAAGGTAGTGGAGGTGAGTGAAACAAGTATCACTATGAAGGATTCCGGGTGAACTGTAGTGTAAGGTCCTACAAGCCGAGATCCACTCACTAGTGTCGTAACACTAATAGACCCAGTACTTCTAGAAAAACCATATGAAGAAGACACATAAGAACGGTGAAGAAGAATTATAGAAGACGAAGACAATCCAGGTACGGTAAAGACAGGAAATGACTCGAGTAGAAACGTACTTAGTAACGAACCAATATGGTTTATAGATATCTTTGTAACTATGTCTTAAACGCTCTCATTCCCTGAAAAGGATTGAACAAACACTCCGGTCATAATGTGAGTATGTCTTCCATCTGTTTCCATAGTGTTCTTTGTTTTCGTGTCTTACTATGAGGATTACTTATGTCTTCGTTTTATGAGTTTTTTTAATGACAATTTCACTCGGTTCGTCTTCTAAATATGTGGTACTGGTCAACCCTAAATAGGGTTCTAACGTTTTAAATAAAGTTGTACTTTTAGTTAGTTGACTTATATAGTGTAATTATCTTTCCTGTTTTTGGTGTACTAATATAGTTAACTACGTCGTTTCGTTGACTTTTGTTATGTCGTGGGTATTCCTAGATAGTATTATACATTCCGTATGAATTTTGAGTTGTAGTTTTTCTGTTTGTTAAGTTAAAATTTTTCACTTTTTTACAATACTGATCTGTAACGAGATTTTTTTTATACACTTTACAGGTCATCCGTGAACTTTATCACGAATTATAGTAGTCGGTAATCTTTTTACATTTAATTTTGGTACTCTATAGTAAGGTAAGTGTGATTTTACCACTATCGTTTTTATGTCTTTATTTTTACATTTTACTGTTCAAAACCGATTGTACACCTCTTTAACTTTAAGAGTGGGTGACGACCATCCTTAAATTTTACCGTACCGGAGATACCTCTTGACCTCTAAGAAGTTTTCAATTTGTATAATAATGTCATTTTGGACGTTAAGAGAGGGAGTATCATATAAGTTTTCTTAAACTTTGTCTGTAAGTTTGTTTTTAAAAATGTGTTTATAAGTATCATCGGGATAAGTTCTCAGTTTTTCCACTTTTGTTGAGTTTACTGGTAATCGACTACTTACCTATTTGTTTTATATCGTACAAGTATACAATCTTGTAAAAGTTGGTACTTCTCGTTACTTTGTTAATATATACGATGGTGTACTTACTGGAGTCTTAGTGCGATTGTCTTTCTTCCGTCTGTGTTTTCCGGTTTACAATACTCTAAGGTATATATACCACATAGATCTTTTCTGTCTAAGTATCTCTGTCTTCCGTCTCATCACCAACGGTCTCCGACTCAATCACCCTTTCCTCCTCACTAGTAAATTATCAACGACTCAAGACCTCCACCCCTCTTTACCTCTCAGTGATGAATTACCCATTCCTCAGAGGAAGCCTCACTACTTTTATAAGACTTTGATCTATCACCTCTTCACCATGTTGTAATATTTACTTGGTTTTCGGTGACTTAGTACATGAAACTTTACCGCTGAAAAATTTTCTAAAAAAAACTACACCTGGTAAAAATTACAGAAATAACTTAAACAATGTTATAAGGAAGAGACAAAATACAAAACCAAAAAACCGATACTCAGTACACCCTAGAATCGAGGGGGTGGTCCCTAGTTTGGGTGTGGGGAATGTAATTTTCTGGTTCAGAATTGGAGACCTGGAGGTTCCCTCAGGATCACTTAAAATGAAATCACTTAAAATAAAGTTCGACTTTTTCATATTTAATTACCGTCGTGTTTGACTAAGATATTATCTACAGGACATCACCATATATTAAGGATGGTTTCGATCCGTTCGATCGATTTCGATGTGTAGAAATTTTTACACATCAGTCTCAAGGTACTTGAAATCTTCCCCTTTTCTAATAATCTTCTTATTTTATAAGGAGATCTGAAACTTTTTCGAACTATCCCCTATATCGATTCACTTCAAACTCACCCGGAGGTCCTTCCCCTTATAAGGGGACGTACCCCACTGAATCGATCCGATCCTAGACTTTCCTCTTAGTTAAAGACTTTGTATTTACCGTTTAAAATTGAATTTTCACTCTACATCGGTATCCTTTTTTTTAAAAAACCACGTGTGTCAATAGATTTTTACCCTTTTTAGAATTTTAGACCTAAAGTTTGAAGAGAATTTTTATATTTTATATTTTACTGTTACCTGAGAGATAAAAATGTGTAATGTTTAACTAATATCTTTTCGTTATTACCTAGAAAATGTTCCTCGGACGTTTGTGAGTAGATGTAACGAATAAAAGATCTGTAAATTTAAACTTTGTGTTCTGATTTTAAAAAGTAAAAGAGAACCGAAAATATCTAAGTATTAAAATTTTATTTAAACGATTCTTACCGGAAAGGCACTTGGAATTCCTAGAATCTATTAGTGAAGTTTTAAAACTCAGTAACACATAGGGTATCTTGGGTTCGATGAGACATAATATCTGTAGGTCAAAATTAAAATGTCAGCTCGGTAGATTGAGAGGAATACTCTACTCGTCTAAATAAGAGAGTATTAGAGTAAAATCCTGAAATATCTGGTTTACCATAGGTACAGGATCCTTTACAATTACACCTTTCCTAAATAAGTCTTTATACTTAAAGGAGACAAATTTTTTGTCTTAAATTTCCTTTCTATAGAAAAAAGTTAGTCAAAATATTATCTTGGGGTCGTATAAAAAGGTGGAATTTTTATAGGGTCAAGATATATAAACATCGACCCATATAAAAACAAGACTGTGTCGACCTTTTTCGAAGTTAAATCGTTAAATCTAAATTGTTTGTTAAACACGTATTATACCGGGTAAACGAAAACCACAACAAAGTAGTACTAAAATCTCGGTTTTTATAACGTTATATTTTTAGTCGTTAACTCACACACGTTACTGAGACTACTTGACCTAAAAGTTACCACAAAACAAATTTTAAAATAGGTCAGACGCATCTTACATATGAAAGTTTTTACAGTACCGAATTTTCCATTCTACGGGGAGTGACACAGATTAAAGGTAATGTTTAGTTCTCCTGTGTTCGACACTCTAGTGTGTGTCGGATACACTCTTCTTGAATTGGGACGCTGGGTGGATCGAGAGGAGATAGGAAGTCTTGTGACTTGGTTCCGACACAGACTATTTAAATATGGAATTAAATTCTAACATTCAGATATAAAATAAGTTTTAAGAACTTACACTTCGTTAATGGGAGGTTCTACGGACGGGACATATATTTTCTTTCTCGTTCTGAGTTAACGGGATTTTACTTCGTCACACCTGAAAACGTCCTAAAGACCACACTAGTTACTGATGTTTCTTCTGAATAGAACAAGTTCGAGTCAAGTAGTGATCGTCTCTAAGATTGTGTGTGTGTGTGGACACACTCCTTTCCATCAGAGTCTTAGTTCTCCAGGACGGATCTCGAAGACCACCTATAAAACTCTAATTTTTTGGTACACGAAAACCTTCTATAGAAAAAAGTTAGTCAAAGTTAGTGAACGAAAGAACGAGAATCCTACTCACAAGGACACGAAGGGACCAATAACGGGATGGACTAAATGATTTCTTCGACACACACGCGACAGGATATTAAGTGAGTTCCGATTTGAGGTGAGTCACATAAATGGGACTAAAATGTGAAATACCTTGTTCTAAAAAGGAAAGTAAGTAGATAGGTAAATAGATAGGTGTGAAAGTAGGTAGTCAACAGTACAAGATTCGTAGAAGACACACGACTTGATTCAACAACTCGTTCACTTCGATAATTTATTTCATAACCATTCACGGAAGACTCCTAAATGTTTTTCCCTCCCTTTTCCTTTGTAATTTTTGTACTAGTATAAGTCACTCACTCACTCCAGCGAGTCAACACAGGCTGAGAAACACTGGGGCACCTGACATCGGGTGGTCCGAGGAGACAGGTACCCTAAGAGGTCCGTTCTTATGACCTCACCCAACGGTAAAGGAAGAGGTCCCCTAGAAGGGTTGGACCCATAACTTGGGTCCACAGGACGTAACGTCCGTCTACGAAATTGGAGACTCGGTGGTACCTTCGGAGTTAGTATAAGTCATTACATTTATGTGATCAATTTACTACGGGTCTTAAAATATTTCTAAGTCTACAACTTTTCACCGAATACCCCTTGTCCATTTCGTCCTGAAGTGTTTGTTCCTATACATATTTTATTCGAAATTAATTATCCTAATTGGTCCTTTTTCTCTATCACTTCTATTCCCGACTTTTCTCCATTTCTTCTTTTCATAATAGTAGTTCCTCCATCGATCTATTTCTGTGTTCCTACTCTTCTTTGTATGTCACATGTCCCCTGGTATCGGAAGATGTGCCACGAGTCAAATTTTCGTACTCGGTCTTTAGTACTCTTTACTCCTACCCTCCATACTCTTCAAGTTTAGTCTATAGACGTCCGACTATCGACGTTAGGGTTCGACAGGGATCCCATCGAAGACGTGTAGTGTATCTACATAACCAAAAGAAAGTATGACACTTACAATAGAGTTCATAATAAAGGGTATGAAGGAACTACTTTTCTTAGTCGACTTCAACATCTTTTCCAGGTACAATACTCTGAGGAGACAAACTTTCGGACTACGTTATAATAGACCCTCCTGTGTCCGTAGAACTAACAATTGTTCTGAGAATACTAGTCTAAACAAACCTTTTATGAGTGAAATCATCTTTAAAGAAATCTTTGTCTTGTACAGTTTTAACATACACAATATTAACAAAAGTTATTGTCTAAGTTTATGTAACGTCTCTTTAGTCATAAGATTATTTACATTAAAGAAATCATACAGTATCAGTTCCGTTCTAAATTTAATCGATAAAGTCTTAATATAGTTTGGGAAAATACCGTAACTTATTAGGGACTTAATTAATTGGTATTTTGTGACTAATTGATCAAAGTAGAATATAAAAGAAAAAATTTTCCTTTTCAGAATTTTATGTTTCTTTACTATTAAAATAATAAAATATGTAAGGTTTCTAATTAAAAGTACAGGTGAGATTAAACACACTATTACTGTAAGACAGTTGGAATTAAAAATGGGACTTAAAAGTCAACTGATACCATATACATAGGTGTAAAGAGAAATACGAAACGATCCTTAAGGATTTTATCCACTGTAAAATTAGGTCTCCACTACCTTTTTTATATAGACACTATATTCGACACACTATGTAAGTATATCGAGGGTCTCATGGAACGTTAAGTAGATGTACTGTCGACAATAACTTCGAATTCTAGTAATCGTGTCCTTTGAACCGTTCCTGTATCCTGACCCAATATTTATAACCGAAGTCTACAGTAAAATCCTGTCTCAATTTAAGAGAGTCCTTCATCATCGTTCCTAATACACTCTTTAGAGTCAACTTAGGTTTCCAAGAACACTCTAATTACGTAATCTGGTTTCCTTTCGTGTTTTATTTGAACTTAAGTTCAACAAAAACTTAAAATTTTTCGAAAACATCGTTTCTACTTCCCAAATTAAAAGAAAATTGAATGGTACAAAAATATACTCCGTTCAATGAACTCAAGAGATTCTAAGTAAAAGAAGGACTTATTTTAAACTTATCTACCTCGAATGAACAAAAACAAATAAATAAAACGAATGGTAGATTCGGAAAGAAAAGGAAATAAAAAAATGGGAAAATAAGTAAAAAAAGGAGTGGAAGAGGAGAAGAATCAGATATTAATCATAGTAGTAGTAAAAATGTGTTACGGACTGTATAAGGTTAATAGACTCAGAAAATTTTCTAACGGAAAATCGATGATTTCATCAAGATACATCAGTTTTTTAGTATATAAGTGAAAGGGTTACTACATGTAAAACTTATAATTTGCGATGAATAAGTTTGTAGGTAAAATTTTTACTAATCTTCTCGAATTATTTTAATGTACGTAAGATTGTTCGGTTTTTTTTTTTTGACTGCTTTTATTCTTCTGTTTCTTACTCTACTTCAGTCAATGTTCAACGATATGATTACTTACGGTGTTGTACTATGTGTTCTTAAATCTGACGTTTTACCGACAGGCAAAGGATGTTCAATTACGTATGTTATTTTTCTTATCATTTATTATAATTATTATAACGGTACTATTATTGTAGTTTTTCTCTTGTTTTTAACAAAATATTAAATGTCTTAACTGTTCTAACATAGTGTATTTGTTCTTGTCATCACCTCTTGTTGAGAACCACCATTCTTGTCTCTCAGGACATCAGGGATACTCTACTCATGACTAATTATCTTCCCCGTTGTCAGAACCGTAAAAAAGTTATATACTTATTCAAGGTTCTTGGAGACTGATATTTCATAAAACTTGAGCCCGTAACCGTATCCGGTTTAATTCCTAGTTGTTTTCGGTAAGATACTGACTAGTTTATTTACATCAGAGTGACACCCGTAGATACTAAACTATATTCTTTTTCAAAATCTCATAGAATTTGTTTACCGAAATACCGTTTAAAAAAAAGTTAGAAGTCACTTAAGTGTCTGGGTCCATTCTCAATACCCCGTCACCAAATCCCAATACAAGACTAATCATCAATCTATTCTCATGTAGTACTCTTTGCGACCCGACCTTCTTCGTGTTCGACCTTAGTTCTAACGGTCGTCTTTATAGTTATTGGAGTCTATATGTCTACTGTGGTGGGAATACCGTCTTTCACTTCTCCTTGATTTTTCAGAGAACTACTTTCACTTTCACCTCTCACTTTTTCACCCGAATTTCGAGTTGTAAGTCTTTGATTCTAGTACCGTAGATCAGGGTAGTGAAGTACCCTTTATCTACCCCTTTGTCACCTTTCTCACAGTCTGAAACAAAACCCCCCGAGGTTTTAGTGACGTCTACCACTGACGTCGGTACTTTAATTTTCCGCGAATGAGGAACCTTCTTTTCAATACTGGTTGGATCTATCGTATAAATTTTCGTCTCTGTAAAGAAACGGTTGTTTCCAGGTAGATTAGTTCCGATACCAAAAAGGTCATCAGTACATACCTACATTCGTTAGTTGACACTTCGTTCAACTCGCACCTTCTTAACTACGAAAACTTGACACGACAACCTCTTCTGAGAACTCTCAAGGAACCTGACGTTCTTCAAGGTTGGTCAGGTAAGACTTCCTCTAGTCGGGACCCTAAAGAAACCTCCCTTACTACGACTTCGACTTTGAGGTCATGAAACCGGTGAACTACGTTTCTCAACTGAGTAACCTTTTCTGAGACTACGACCCTCTCTGACCCCCGTCCTCATCTTCCCCTGCTGTCTCCTACTCTACCGACCTACCGCAGTGACTGAGTTACCTGCACTCAGACTCACTTGAGACCCTCAACCACTACCTGTCCCTCTGGACCGCACGACGTTAAGTACCCTAGCGTTTCTCGTCCTGTGCTGACTCGCTGACATGACTTGACTTTACTTACCTCTATTATGTAACAGTCAAATTACGTATGAGTGTACCGTCAGGATCTTGACTGTAAAGTTACACTTGTCAATCCTTTATTGACCTTGTAGATAGATCAATCTTTGGAGTAAGGTAAAGATGTGTCCATATCTGTTTTTTCTGTATCAAACAGTCTCACCAACAAAAGGAGTGTTTGTTTGTTTTTTTAGGTTGAAACGAAACTGTATGTCTTTTTTTTTACTGAACACTGTAAAAGATCGTTAGATTATAATCAAAAGAATATTTCCTTTCGTATCTAAATTTTTAACTAAGATTAAATATAGTGTAATTATCAATAAATAGATTTCTTTATTGTGTGGGATAACACACATATTGATAAATCATTTTGGAAACGTTTTACGTAGACTGTCAAGAGTATCAGAACGGTATAGACAAATTTATACGACTATAAGTATCTAAGTTGTAATAGTGTGAAAATAACTCTTTCACCGTGTTATAATACATTTCAAACGTCTGACTTTTATTTCTCTAGACACAAGATGAAGGTCTTGACTGTAATTGACACATTGATGGTAGTAGAATCCGACAAAAGGGAAACCATTTACTCTCTAACCATTCTCTATTTAAGTTTCCGAATAAGGTGGATGTTTAAGACTACTCAAAAGTGAGTGAAATTGTAAATTCACCGACGTGAAGTACGTAAAGTTTTAAAATAAATTAACGATTTCATCGGTCTATGTCTACGAAAATATTTAAAAAGTGACTTATGTCTACCATTAACAGAGAAGTTTTTACTTTCTTCATTATTGAGTTAGTTGTTTAGTAATTTACAAATGGATTGTTCGTAGGTATCCAATGTAATTGTTCGTTTACACTTTCACTTTCAGTGAATCAGGACAGACTGAGAAACACTGGGGTGACTGTTATGTCAGGTACTTTAAGAGGTCCGGTCTTATGACCTCGACAATGGGAAAGGGTATAGGTCACCTAGAAGGGTTGGGTCTCTAGCTTGAGTTAAGAGGCTGTAACCTTCGTCTAAGAAATGGTCGACTCGGTGTTCTTTTCGGGTAATTTTTCGTTCAACTTATTATTTTTAGTGAGTGTATGAATCAAGTCAAGTCAAGGCAGTGAGTTAGTACAGGTTAAGAGACGTGGGGTACCCGACGTCCTGTAGTCCGGAGGGACAGGTAGTGGTTGTGGGTCTCGTGTGAGTGAGTACAGGTAACTCCACCACTACGGTAAGTTGGTAGAGTAGGAGACAACAGGGGAAGAGACGGACGGGAGTTAGAAAGGGTCGTAGTCCTAGAAAAGTTTACTCAGTCGAGAAGTGTAGTCCACCGGTTTCATAACCTCAAAGTAAAGTTGTAGTCAGGAAAGTTACTTGTGGGTCCTGACTAGAGTAAATCCTACCCGATTAACTTAGAGGAACATCAGGTTCCCTGAGAGTCCTCAGAAAAGGTTGTAGTGTCAAGTTTTCGTAGTTAAGAAGTTACGAGTCGAAAGAAATATCAGGTGAGAGTGTAGGTGTGTACTGATGACCTTTTGGTATCGGAACCGATCTACCTGGAAACAACCGTTTCATTACAGAGACGAAAAATTATACGGTAGATTCAAACAGGATCGAAAAGACGTTTCCTTGTTCGTAGAAAATTAATGTACCGACGTCAGTGGTAGACGTCTAAAACCTTGGACTCTTTTATTATAGACATTGACAAAGATAACAAAAGGTAAGATATACGGTACTTCACTACCCTGGTCTACGGTTATAGAATCAAAAAACTTATTCAAGTCAAGTGAGTCAAGTCAAGTCAACGAGTCACGAGAGACTGACACTGGGGTACTTAGCGTCGTGTGGTCCGGAGGGACAGGTAGTGGTTGTGGGTCTCAAATGAGTTTGAGTACAGGTAGCTCCGTCACTACGGTAGGTCGATAGAGTACGAGACAATAGGGCAAGAGGAGGACGGGGGTTAGGGAGGGTCTCCCTAGTCTCAGAAAAGGTTACTCAGTTGTGAAACACACTCCACCGGTTTCATAACCTCAAAGTCGAAATAGTAGTCAGGAAGGTTTCTTGTGGGTCCTGACTAGAGGAAATCCTACCTGACCGACATAGAGGAACGTCAGGTTCCCTGAGAGTTCTCAGAAGTGGTTGTTGTGTCAAGTTTTCGGTGTTAAGAAGGCACGAGTCGAAAGAAGTGTCAGGTTGAGAGTGTAGGTATGTACTGGTGACCTTTTTGGTATCGGAACTGATCTGCCTGGAAACAACCGTTTAATTATAGAGACGAAAAAATTATACGATAGATCCAACCAGTATCGAAAGGAAGGTTCCTTATTCGTAGAAGATTAACGTACCGACGTTAGTGGTAGAGGTCATTAAAACCTCGGGGGTTTTTATTTCAGACTGTGACAAAGGGGTAGATAAAGGGTACTTCACTACCCTGATCAACGGTACTAGAAGTAAAAGACTTACAACTCGAATTCGGTTGAAAAAATGAGAGGAGAAAGTGAAAGTAGTTCTCCGAAAAATCAAGGAGAAGTGAGAGAGGGTATTCCCACCACAGTAGACGTATAGACTCCAATAACTATAAAGAGGACCGTTAGAAATAAGATCGAACACGAAGAAGGTCGGGTCGTAAAAAGTACTACATGAGACGTATATTCAATTTATACGTCCCACTGTTATATGTCGGAACTACATGAGGAAAAGGACAAACCTTGGTCAAAACGGTTCTCTTGCGTAACCAGTATCGTTTGTGAGAGAAGGTTGTTGTGTTCTCTTCTGAGATGTGTACCTGTAGTGGTCTACCAGTTGTGACTTTAGTGTATGGATTCTGTATGTAATATTAGGAGTAGAACCTCTCTATTTTTAATTACTGGTCTTCTAAATTCATTTAAAGTTTCCACTATATAGGTCATTCTATCTCACCCTCAAAACTAAAAACCTAATGGTGTGAATTCTATAAAAAGGGCTGTTTTTTTTGGATAACTACTGTACCCGTCTCTAATCCCAATGTCTTCTATATCTCCACTATCTTCTCTTTATCTATTTATAGATATCTTTGTCCATCTAATACCTTTTACGGTTTCTGTAAGACTTCTCGTTTAGTTATTATAATTTACTGAATCAGTCAAGTCAGTGAGTCAATACAGGTTGAAAAACATTGGGGTACCTGACGTCGTGTGGTCCGAAGCGACAGGTAGTAGTTGAGGGTCACGAGTGAGTGAGTACAGGTAACTCCTCCACTACGGTTGGTTGGTAGAGTAGGAGACAGTAGGGGAAGAGGACGGGAGTTAGAAAGGGTCATATTTCCAGAAAAGTTTACTCAGTCAAGAAGAGTAGTCCACCGGTTTCATAACCTCAAAGTCGAAGTTATAGTCAGGAAGGTAATTTTATAAGTCCTGACTAAAGGAAATCCTACCTGACCAACCTAGAGGAACGTCAGTTCCCTGAGAGTTCCCAGAAGAGGTTTTGGTGTTAAGTTTTCGTACTTAAGAAACGGCGGGTTGAAAGAAATATTAGGTTAAGAGTGTAGGTATCATTCCTTTTTGGTATCGGAACTGATCTGCCTGGAAACAACCGTTTCATTACAGAACGGAAAAATTATACAACAGATCCAACCAGTATTTAAAAGAAGATTCCTCGTTCAAAAAGAATTTAAGTTCCGACGTCAGTGGTAGACGTCAGTAAAACCTCGAGTTCTTTTATTTCAGTCGGTGACAAAGGTGACAAAGGGGTAGATAAAGGGTACTTCACTACCCTGGCCTACGATACTAGAATTAAAAGACTTACAACTTGAAATTCGGTTGAAAAAGAAAGTAAAGTAGTTCTCCGAGAAATCAAGAAGAAGTGAAAGATGGTATTCCCACCACAGTAGACGTATAGACTCCAGTAGCTATAAAGAGTGCCGTTAGAACTAAGGTCGAACACGAAGGAGGTCGGGTCGGAAAGAGTACTACATGAGACGTATCGTCAATTTCTTCGTCCCAGTGTTATATGTCAGAAAACATGAGGAAAAGGATAAACCTTGGTCAGACAACAAGGTACAGTAATATGGAGAACGAAGGACTGGACGTATGTCTAAAGAGTCCTCCGTCCAGTCCACCAGACCATAAGGGTAGAGAAAGTCTTAAAAGGTCAAACACCACTAGGTGTGTCAATTTCCGAAACCGTATCAGTTATTTCGTCTTTATCTACAAAAAGACCTTGAGAGAACGAAAAAACTACTAGGTCGACTACAAACGTTAAACCAGAGAGAAAAGAGACGGAAAAGATTTTGGTTGAACTTGTAGACCTCCAAGTACCAAGTACATAACGACTTCGGACCGAACCTCTTAAAACTCGTAATGAAATGATCGGACACTCTACTCACGTTAACACACCATTGAACTCGTAAGAAACCGTAACGGAAAGAAACCCTAACCTTACTTTTGACTGGAAAAGGTCAGAACACCGGTGACGACTCAAAAGGATTAAACGACCGTATAACTTACGTCTCGAAAGTGTCGTAGTAGAAAGTCCTAAACTTTATCGACTTGACCTTAAGGTAGTGGAGGTGATCGAAACAAACATCACTACGAAAGATTCTGGGTGAACTGAAGTGTAAGGTCCTACAAACCGAGATCCACTCACTAGTGTGGTAGCACTAATGGACCCAGGACTTCTAGAAAAAACATGTCAAGACACATAACAGCGGTAGAGAAGAATTATAGAAGACAAAGACAATCTAAGTATGGTAAAGACAGGGAATAAGTCGGGTAGAAACGTACTTTATAAGGGAACCATAGAGATTAAAAGAACTTCTCAAGAGATCAAAAAGGTAAATAACAAAAGGAAATAAAGAAACGTGATTAGTAACTCCTTCTGAAAGAATAGAGAGGAACGATAAGAAACCTTGAGACGAAAGTTTACCCATATGGAAAGGAAAAGAGGAAACGAAAAGCAAAGAGAAGAAAAGTATCGATAAACATTCCAGAGGAGTCTGTCGGTGAAACGAAAAAACGTAAAGAAAAAGAACCCATACTAGAACTAGGGTTAGAGGACATGTTACAGTACTTGGAGGTAGGTATCAAGTAGTCTGTCAGACAGATAGTCTAGATCAGGGAACTTAGATAAACAGTGAAGGTCACATATTAGCATTCCCTAAACTAAATCCAGCATGGACTTACCAGATCACCAAAACGGATAAAGAAGTTCAATTCAGACTTAAACTGTTATTCCTCAAGTACTAGACTCAGTGTCAGTCGAGGGCCAGAACAAAAACGACTGACATATCTCGAAGAGGTAGAAACCGACGTTCCTTATATTAGTCAGACTAAAGTCACAACCGGTAGACCATTACAGGTATACATCAGAAGAGAACACAACAACCCTCTCCCACAAACGATACCGGTCACACGAGAGAACCGTTGTGAGAAACACGGAAACGGGACGAAGTAAGACATGAGGTTCCGATTTAAACGGACGATGAGGTCCACAAAGAACTGAAGGATGATTACTTTTCCTGTAGATAAAACCCAGAACATCCAGAAGTATCTTGGTAAGTTGAAGTAGAAGAAGTCGGAATGACCAGCCCCGTATCTGAACCTAACAGTACTAAAACTTACCAAACGGAACCTTTACTTGTCTCTAGTAAGACAGTAAAAACTCTAACATAGGTTAATGACGTAAAGTCTGAGAAAACAACTGATACTACCGATGGGGTAAGGAAGATTCCCTAAGAACGGGAACCATCATCTATATTACCGGTAGACTCAATTTAAGTGGGTAAGGTCAGGTGAAATCAAACGGAGAAGGAATTTACAACTACAGAAACAGTAGAGGACAAAATAGTGAAGGTTAAACGGAACTAAGTGCCTAGATTGTAGGATCCAAGGATACGTTGTAACGAGAATGTTGTAGTCCGAAATGAAGGTAGTCTTCAGTGTAGGTGTTGACCCACGACAAAACGAAACCGAGGCACAGAAACAAGAAAGACCTCAATAAAGAGGTGACTAGAGGTCATCGCATAACCCGTGGATTACTGGACCCCTCAAGTAGAAAGTCACAGGATAGAAAAACGGAAAAGTATTACAAGTACCCCAAGAGTTCCGTTCTTATGACTTCACCAAACAGTAAAGGAAGAGGTCACCTGATGTAAAAAGTTTTGAGGGGTGGTACTGGGAAGGAAGAATGTACCGGGATGTACGGTGTCGAGTATCAAAGAAACTCAATCTGTTCCCACACCAGGTACACTAGTACTTTTCAATTTCACTTTCACTTCAACGAGTCAGTACAGGCTGAGAAACACTGGGGTACTCGACATTCAGATGGTCCTAGGAAGTAGGGACCCTAAAAGGTCCGTTCTTGTGACCTCACCCAACGGTAAAGGAAGAGGTCCCCCTAGAAGGGTTGGACTCCTAACTTGAGCCCAGAGGACGTAACATTTGTCTACTAAATGGTAGACTCGGTTGTTACTATTTGTAGTAGTTTTGAGAATTTACTTCTAATGTAAATAAAAAAAAGTTTCTTGTGTGTATTATTATATAACTCTTCGTGTTTATTTCAGTGATCAAACGATTTTATACGAATTTTTGTTCGTTTTTCAAGACTTTCTACTTTTATGAGTCAAATTAATATTCGTGAGTAGAACTCTTTGAGTAACGTAGTATAAATCGAACTATAATAATACGTTTCTTGGTATTTTCAGTAAAAATCAAAAAACACAGTATCTTTAAAAACTTTTAACAGTCTACGTGAATTTTTATCTGCAATCTTTATTATCTCCACGAAGAGGGGATACATGGTGATTTTGTCCTGAAAATTCTCGTTATCCTCTATCCTACGTTAACAAGAGGAAAATCGAGATACTCAAAGAAGAGTCAAAATAAACGTCTATAGAAAAGGAACTACGGAGAATTTAAAATGAACAGAGGAACAGGTATAAGAGAATCTTGTGATGAATTAGAGGGAGTACTAGTGTAGTGAATGTGATAGAATCGAGACTGGAGCTAGGACTAATAAGAATTCACACAGACTCAGAACCGGAATACATTCATAATGTCGTAGAAGGGACCTACAGAAGGTCCATGGAATTTGAGTCGTACAGGTAACCTCTTCTGTAATAGATATCTGGAACAACTCCAGGAATAACCTCCATTGTCAGTGTTGAGGTGGTACGTTCACGGGATAAAGTGGACAGTCAATACCACAGACGGAGAAAATGATTTCAAGTTTAGAACTTCTGTCTAGGATACAGAAAAATAGATTCATAGAAGTATGAGTGGTGAAGAGAACCCCGATTAACTATATATTATTTTCTAATACTTTACTTATTTACTTCGGTAACACGTAGTGAGTTTTGTTTTAGGACTCATATAGGTTAATGAAATTTACTCATGATATACAAAATAAGAGAATTTATAGAGGGGTTTGGTATAGAAGAAATAGTTTTGAAAAGGAACCAAATCCAAGTTAATATAAAAGGACTCCTGTAACAATACAAGACATTTACAAGAAAGACAAAGGTCTTATCTGGAAAGGGTGAGTTAGAATGTGTTTCTTGAAATTTCGAGGTGAATCTAAGATAAAGAAGAAACGAATTTTAGGAAAACACCGAGGGGTAATGAGTTCCCTTCTTGATAGTATATGTTATCGATAACACTAGAAATGGAAGGATGAATAGGTGGAGACGGAAAAAAGTTTTTTGGTCACTGGGTCAACTCTTGATTTTCTCATCTTCCTTTTTATATAAAAAGGAGGGTATGTCATAGTATGGTGTCCTGACAACAAAGGACTACATATTTTATATCTCTAACCAGATTTATAATAGGTTCTAGGAAAGACTGGTCTGTATAATCATTTTATTAGTCACCATTTTATCGATATTATTTTCTCTCTTTTTCTTCCCTCTTTTTCGATCACATTTATTTCATCCCATTCTTTCTAGTGTAAAATCGTATTGGTACTGAGAAAATTCCTCTAAAAAGAATCATCCTTTGTAAAGAGTTTTGTCTACTATAAGAGTTATACTCCTTCCGTCCAAATTGTGAACGGAGTGAGTACAGAATATAGTGGAACGTATAACAGATTATTAAAGTAATTTATAATATTTTATTACTCGGATGTTAATCTGTATGTATGATGTTTGAAAACACTCAATGTAAAACTTTGACTTCAGTCATAACTTAAAGTTATGTCTTACATTTCCTTTGCTTGATAAGATATATAGTTCACCACAAAATGATACTTCTGTACTTAGTTATAGGAGTGATCTTGGTTTCATAATCTTTCTTTTACGGTCATAGAATCACATAACGTTGTCACTTAAAAACGTGAAAGTTTTATAACGTATTAAGTACATATTTAATATACTATAACTGTCACTAAATATAAAAGAAAATTAGAAATATTTATGTCTTTGCGAGTTCTATTAGTGGTGAATCCTGTTATAGTTGGGTTTGTCGAACGTTCCCCCTCGGACTTTGTATACAGAACAAACAGCCCAAGACGTGTAAACATAAATTTTTATTTGTAGAACTTTTAAATTCTGGTTTCTATTTTGATTTAATTTGTTATTAGTGATTTTAGGTATTCGTAAGGGTAGTTTCTACAAATTTGACATTAATTGTAGTGGTTATATTAAGTCCTCAACCTCTTATGTACTCTCTCTCAATTTCCATACAAATCCAATTCTCTAGAATAGGTCTTGTACTTAGATTTACCTTGTTTATTTTAATCAACGAACACTGTCTCTGTTAGTAAAACTCTAAGTTTAGAGTTTTGTAAAGTCTTACTGAATAAATACCTTTCGAGTAAATTGATTTCTGATAAACCTATAAGTATAACAACTTTAAAGTAAGTAAAACATTGATCCAAACCCTTATTTCGTGTTTTGAAACTTGACCTGTAGGTCTGCAGTGACGATTGGTGTCTGAATCTAAGAAAACGATAAATATGGTAAACAAATGAAAAACGTAAAGGAGTTGAACCTGTCCCTGAAAGACGAAGATCAGTTAAAGTGAGAATAAAAACCGTGTATTCATTTAAAAGGTCATGAAGACCTTTTACAATGTAGATTGTTTAAGAATCGTTTTTTTATTACCTTTGTAAGGATAACCCTAAATTATTTGACCAATCACTATAAATGGTGATAACAGGGTCTTCTTTGAGCATCATTGGTTTTTATGTAGAGGGTTAACAGAGGTCCTCCAACCATCGTCATTATTTACCATGAAGGAGAGAAAGTGGAGATATATTACGATGGTAAATTACAAGTAAAATTTTTGTATTTACCGGAGGTTCAAATCGAATCGTTGTTGAGTTGTATGATGTCAGGGCGAACTCAAAAGACTTACTAAGTAACTCTTACAGACAGTTATGACATCGGGTCTCTTCAGTTGAGACCAGGGGTTACTCATGTTAATTGAGACCAAAGGACAGTCCACGACTCAAGAAAATACAATTTAGTGGACCATAATAAATTTTGATTTAAAATCTCGTGGTATTTCTATTTGATAAAAAAAAGTTTTTGATGGTTTTTCATTTCTTTATAAAACAAATATTATTCAATATCGAGAATACTTAATTTGTATGAGAACTTTCCTTTACATCTTTAAGTAAATATCTCGTTATGAGTAGGTTGTGGAAGTAAATCATACGAACGTTTCTTCAACTGAATAAACTTAGAGTCTCAAAAGAGGACTTAAGATTGGTCACTAGAGTTGAAATAGATGGTCGAGCAATCCTCATGTAATACGAACAAAAGAGGTTGGTCAGGTAAGACTTCCTCTAGTCGGGACCCTAAAGAAACCTTCTTTACGACGATTTCGACTTTGAGGTCATGAAACCGGTGGAGTACACTTCTCAACTGAGTAACCTTGTCTGAAACTACGACCCTCCCTAACCCCCGTCCTCCTCTTCCCCTACTGTTTCCTACTCTACCGACCTACCGTAGTGACTGAGCTACCTGCACTTAGACTCATTTGAGGTCCTCAACCACTACCTGTCCCTCCGGACCGCACGACGTTAAGTGCCCCAGAGTTTCTCAGCCTGAGCTGACTCGTTGACTTAACTTGACTTGACTACGAACAAAATAAAGAGTTAGTCTTCTTTTAAAGATATAGTCATATTACTTTAATTCTTCTTCATTCTTTAATATTTATGAGGAACTCCTCCTACCTTTCTGGTAAACGAAAGTCGGTGAGAGTTGAACCGACGGAGTTAGATACCTGTCATCACGGAGTCAATGTTGTCTATTACCACGACGGAGACAGATGTCTGTCGCGACTCTAACATAGTGTGAGTCACGACGGCGGTTTCTAAGACCATTGCCGGATTTAGGGGTTTGACCAATCGGTAGAGCCATTGAAAGTTAGAGTCAGTTTTAGAAGTCAAGTTTACGACTTTAATGACAATATCGTATTTATAATACTGATTGTTAAAAATATGGTAATATTTCGACCTAAGAAGTGGTCGACTCGGTTTTCCCTTCGGGTCCTTATGACCTCACACATAGGATAGGGAAGAGGTCCCCTAGAAGGACTGGGTCCTTAGCTTGTCCCAGAGGACGTAACTTCCACCTAAGAAATGGTTAACTCGATAGTCCCTTCGGAGATACTAATTGTTAAAAATACGGTAAAATTACCTTTACGGACACCACTCAAAGCATAGACTCAATTACGGAAAAACGTAGTTCCTTATTGATTAGTTAATAACGATTTTAAAGGAACGTACAGTCCTTCCCTTGTACGATTTATTTCCAATACTGAAAGAAACTATCTTAGATTTTATAAAGTGTTAATTACTAAAACGAGAAAATTAGATGTATCTCGTTAATCTTTATAAGGAAACGTATGGATGTAAGATTTTGTTAAGAGTTAATTTCTCTTTTACTTGGTTAAGGTGTAATTTTATTTTTATCAGATATATTAGAAAATTTACAAAAGATTAAAATGGAAAATGTAACTCTAGATACTAGGTAAAACTCAACTAAGAACACCTTCAACACTCCAAATCCAATTCCAAAATTCGAACCACTTTGTGTAGATACTGTACTGTGGTTTTCGTACTAGATATTTCCCTTTTTTACCTATTTGACCTGAAGTAGTTTTAATTTTTGTAAACGGGAGGTTTTTGGGTTAATCCTTTTAATTTCCGTTCTATATCCGACTCTCTTTTATAAACGTTCTGGTGTATAGACTGTTCACTGAACATAGATCTTATATTTTACTTGAGAGTTTTAAGTTATAATTTTATTATTAGCTCAATCTTTTACCAGTTTTCCTCTCTATCAAATAGTTTTTCTTACATGTATGTTTCTTAAATGGTGTTTCCTATCTCCCTCTCGTTTGTGTACGTTTTATAAGTTATAGTGGTCGACTTCTTATACGTGTAATTTTGGTGTTACTCTATAGTGTTGTGTGAATAGTCTTACCGATTTTAAAAAATTTCGATGTTGTGTTTTACAGTGGATCCTACATCTCTTTGATAGAGAGTAAGTAACCAATATCCCTACGTTTTATTATCTCGGTCAAACCTTTCATTAAACAATCAAAGAATGTTTTCTTTTGTCTACGGTATCTTAGATCGTCGCCGTAGGAACACGTAAATAGGGTGTCATTATTACTTAAATACAGGAGGGGTTTGTTTTGATACTTCGTCCTTTACCGTTGGGTGAGATCATAAGAACGGACCTTTTAAAGTACCTCTCTCCTCGGACCATCTTATATAGGTACCCCAGTGTATCTCAGTCGATGTTGACTTCCAGATTCGTGTCTGTTTGGACTTATACCAACAACTATATCAAAAAATCGAATTTTGACCTTTGATGTTTTCATAGGAAGTCATTTCCTTACTCATTCGTCTGTTACTACGTAAGTAAGTACCTTATGATGAGTCGTTACTTTTTCTACCTCGTTAACTATGTACATTGTCAAACGTAACGAGAGTCCCGTAATACGATGCACTTTTTTAAGTTAGTTCTTTCCAGTGTATGAAATACAAAGGTAGAGATATCGAAGGAACTATACTGTCTTAGTATTTGTACCTTGTGTCTAATCACCGTCCCGCACACCCGGACTGATATTTCCTCATCGTACTTTCTATAGAGACCATTTCTATTTTATTAAGATAGAGACTTAACTTCATCATAAATGTGTTTTGTTAAATACACTATTTTACTGTGTTTTGATATGTTTGTCACACACACACATACACACACACACGTGCGAATGATTCAGTGTAGGTTGAGAAATGTTGAGGAACGTGACATCGAACGGTCCGAGGAGACTAATACCCTAAGAGGTCCCTTCTTATGACCTCACATAACGGTACAGGGGAGGAGTCCCCTAGAAAGGTTGGGTCCTTAACTTGGACGTAGAGAATACAGAGACTATAACCGTCTACCCAAGAAATGACGATCGTGGTGAACCCTTCGGGTATATTTGACATGGGTACGGTTTAAGGATCTAAAGTATCACATAATATGTGTACATTTACATTGGTGACCCTTTTAAACCCAAGTAACCTGAAGAGACGTGATAGAAATGTTAAAGGATATTTATCTAAGTGACTGAGTTACTTGTACTTAAACTTGTTTGATGGTCTTTATTACTTCCTGTCCCTTCCGACCATACGACGTCAGGAACTCTGACGTTTCTCAACCTGTGTTGAAACACTGACTTGTTGTTGTACTTATATAATATAACCTACGATACCTTTTTGTGTTTGAAAAACCGTTTAGGTCATAGTCAAGTCAAGACAACGAGTCAGCCCAGACTGAGAAACGTCGGAGTACCTGACGTCGTGCGGTTCAGAGGAACAGGTAGTGGTTAAGGGCCTCTAATCAGTTTAAATATAGGTGACTCAGCCACTAAGGTAGGTCAGTAGAGTGGGAGGCAGTAGGGGAAGAGGAGGACAGAAATTAGAAAGGGTCGTAGTCCAGAAAAGTTTACTCAGTCAATAAGCGTAGTCCGACGGTTTCATAACAAGTCAAGTTAGGTTATATCAATAAGGTTTTATTTCTTGACATAGTTTTCAAGTAATCTTCTAGCGGAAAACGTGTCCAATAACTCATATAATTAAAGAGAAAATTCTAACTTTCATTAAGATAGTTTCAATAATGTATCTGAATGTACGAAGTGAACCGTGTGAAATCGGATTTCCACTTTAGAAAGGTTCCATAACAAATTTCGATTCACACTACAACCTGGATAAAATATGGACGGACGTAAGTAGGGGTAAAGAAGATTGTTATTGTTCGATTTGACCTCTTTCCTTCAATGTGAGACACGGGAGCGCGTAAGTCGTAACGAGTATATCCCGGAACTAGGGGTAGTGGTCTGGATTCGACTTATTAAAGTTTGTTTGTTTGAAGTGGAAGAACTGTTCTCACTAACAGAATCCGCACTCTTTACACTGTGTATAATCAGTCAGATTCAATAAGACTCTAATTGAGTACCTGTTACTTTTAACTTACGAAACTAAAAAAAAAAAATACAAGTATTAGTTACTGGTTTCCAAATATATAAAAATAGAAGACTAGTGTACCTCTTCCAACGGGACTCTTAATTTAGTTGTGCAATCGTAGTGGGACCCCAGTTCTTAAGGAAACAAAAACAAAACGAATTTAATTAGACCCACTCCAGAGACAGTGGGTATAAGATCCCAGGACTATTTATATTATTTCGTATTTATATATATAACTTTTATAACATCAAAGTCTCAATGATATTATAAAAAGTAAAGTTCTTTAATGTTTCTTTTCTATCCGAAGGGTCCACCGTGTCACTATTTCTTAGGTAGACGACGACGTCCTCTACGTTCTCTGGACCCAAACTAGGGACCTACCCCTTCTAAAGGACCTCCTCCTTTACCATTGGGTGAGGTCATAAGAACAGACCTTTTAGGTTACCTGCCTCTCCGGACCGTCCGATGTCAGGTACACCAACGTTTGTCAGCTTTTACTGACTCGTCTGTGTAAACATGTGTCTTTTGTGTATACGATAATAAATATCCACTTAACTCTTTGACCTACTATAATTTAATATATATATTTCAATAACTAGAAACTGAATATGTTAACATTATAAACAACCAAGTTAGTACATAACCTATTGATCAAGTTAATGAAGATCTAAATAAATATGAACAAGAAAGTTCTTTTTAAGTTCTAGTGGTAAAAAATTTATAAGACCACTATCATATAAGGAGGTCACGTCAAAGACTTTAAGGAAGACAACCAAGTCAAGTCAGTGAGTCAGTACAGACTGAGAAACGTTAGGGTACTTAACGACGTACAGTCCGAAGGAACAGGTAGTGATTGAGGGTCTCGAACGAGTTTGAGTTCAGGGAGGTCAATCACTACGGTAGATTGGTAGAGTAGGAGACAGCGGGGGAAGGAAGAATACGAAAGTTAGAAAGGGTTGTAGTCCCAGAAAAGTTTACTCAGTCAAGAAGTGTAGTCGACCGGTTTCCTAACCTCGAAGTCGACGTCGTAGTCAGGAAGGTTACTTATAAGTCCTTGACTAAAGGAAATCTTAACTGACCAACCTAGAGGAACGTCAGGTTCCCTGAGAGTTCTCAGAAGAGGTTGTCGTGTCAAGTTTTCGTAGTTAAGTAACCGTGAGTCGAAAGAAATATCAGGTTGAGAGTATAGGTATGTGCTGATGCCTTTTTGGTTTCGAAACTTATCTGTCTGGAACCAACCGTTTCATTACAGAGACGAAAAATTATATGACAGATCCAACCAGTATCGAAAAGAAGGTTCCTCATTCACCGAAAATTAAAATACCGACGTCAATGGTAGACGTCACTAAAACCTCGGATTCTTTTACTTCAGACAGTGACAAAGGTAACAAAGGGGTAGATAAACGGTACTTCACTACCGTACCCTACAGAACTGGAAGTAAATAACTTACAACTCAAAATTCGGTTGAAAAAGTGAGAGGAGAAAGTGAAAGACAACCAATGGACCAAAATTTGTCTCATATAAAGTTTTTAGAACGATATGAAGGATGTATTTACTTTCCTATTTATTTTAACTCTTGAACTAAATCTCATAGTAAACAATGTATTATAGTATCACTATTCTCAATGGAGAAATTTCTTATACTTTTCGTTTAGGAATTTAGGAGATAATATACCAGTACAAAACTGAAGTAAATGAGGGTGAGGTTATTATTTCATAAAGTTAAGTTCTTATAAAAATTGTAGACAGTTGTGATACTACTTGGATCTATGTAATATTAAAATTCTCTTAGAAAACACAAGACGTGCACTTTACAATCGAAGTTTACTTCTATTTACTATTTTATAAGTATGATATAAGTGACCTAAAATTTTTTAAATATTACTGTTTTATTGGGGTCAACATTGGTAAAGGAAGGTTTAACCTTGAAGTTGGTTGGAAAAACTTTTATTAAGAGGAGAAAGGAAGTCATAGGATCGGGGGACAAGGTAAAATAGTAGCTTATATTTCGTAGAGTACTAGTTCAACGTAAAAGTGTTGACGGAGTTTAAAAAACTTGTGGTAGAAGGAGGACCCGTTTTGTCCATCTTTCTTAAGTTTCTTTTTCCGTTCACACGAGACTCCTCGTCTACCAGAGGTATCAACTCTCGATATAGGGATCTTTGTGTCATTCTCGAAAATAGTGGTATAGTATTGTACATATTTTCCCAGAAAATTAAAAATAGTTTCAAACATACACATACCTAAATTGTGTTAAATAATAGGTTTGACTTTGGTTTTTGATCTTAATCATATGTGTCTTTCCTTTAACGGATCCTTTACTACGTAAAATATGAAAAGTAAAATGGTCTCATTTTTCCTTTAGTATTCATCTTACTAAAAAAAAGTGTCTTCACTTAAGGTGTATTGTATTTTAATTGGTAAAATTTCGAATGTTGACTCGTCGTAAACTATATAAGTACCATAAGTTGACGATACAATTCAAGGTCCGGTATAGGTAAAGGGGGTTTACTTTGGAGAATGGGTAATTCGTCAAAAGAGGGTAAGAGGAGATGGGACACACACGTACGAGTCAGTGGAGTGAATACAAGTTGAGAAACACTGGGTACACGTCATCGGGTGGTCCGAAGACACACGTGTCCTAAGAGGTCCGTTCTCATGACCTCACGCAACGGTACGGAAGGTGGTCCGCTAGAAGGACTGGGTCCCTAACTTGGGTCCAGAGGACACAGACGACGTAACGTCTACCTAAGAATGACGACTCGGTGGTCCCTTCGGGGGAGAAGATGGGATCAGGGAGTGTTTGTAATTAGACGAAAGACAGAATACCTAAATTGATAAAAACTGTAGAGTGTATTTATCTTAGTGGTACACTGGAGAACAGAAAGAGAATCGTACAAAATTACAAGTGGGTACAACATGGTACATAGTTGTGAAGTGAGAAAACATACCGACTTATTATAAGGTAATATACATAATTATACATGGTATAAAACACATAGGTAAATAGACAACTGTCTAAGAACACAATAAAGATGGAAAATCGATAACACTATCACGACGATACTTGTAAGTACATGTTCATTGACAAACTTGTGACCAAAAGTTAAGAAACCCCAGATATGGATTCTCACCTTAACGACCAAGTATATTATTAATCTAGAAAAACGAAAAGTTCTAGACGGTTTGAGACAAGTTGTTACCAATGTGTTAATATGTAGGAATGATAGTTACATATTCCCAAAGTTACAGGGGTGTGGGAACCGTTGTAACCAAGAAACAACTACCACTACTACTAACGGTGGAATGACCCACACTCCGCAATAGTAACAAAAACCTAACCGTAGAGGAACTACTGGATATATACTATAACTTGTGAAAAAGTACACGAACACCAGGTAAACACATAGAAACTCTTTTTATACAAGTTCAAGAAACGTACAGAAAAAAATAACTTAATAAACAAAAAGACAATATCTGAGTATTCTCAAGGAATGTATAAGACCTATGATCTGAGAATAGTTTATATACTAAAATTTATAAAAAAGTACAAAACCCCCAAAAAAGGGGTAAAAGAAGTATGATAAAGGGTCAAAGAACCTGAGAAACTACGGGGTTTATAAAATTAAAACTACTTAAGTTGAAGGGACAAAAGAGAAAACGACGAATACGAAAACGACAGTATAGATTCGTATGTAACGGTTTAGGTTCCAGTACATTTAAATGGGGATATAGAAGATAGTGTCTAAAATCTCAATATGAAGAAGCTAGTAAACCTAAATTAAAAACACATGTCATACTTGAGACATCGGAAAATCCCGAGTGAAGTACTTATAAACTCGGTCATCTCTTTATTGATACTGTTTTATCTCTTTTACAAAGAGACTCTAAATATCGGTATTTTAATTTTTTATTATTGTTACTCTTAAAATTACGTACATTTCGAGAATATTTTGAACTCTTAATCAACTATGATGAGACCTTTATACCCGAAGGGACCACCGAGTCACCATTTCCTAGACGGACGATTACGTCCTCTACATCCAACCTAGGGACCCAACCTTTCGAGGGGACTTCTTCCTTTACCGTTGGGTGAAGACATAAGAACGGACCTCTTAGGGCACCTGTCTCCTCGGACTACCCGATATCAGGTACGTAAGTGTTTTCACATCCTGTACTGAATCGCTGAATTGTTTTATTGTTGTAGACCTTTATTTGGTATAAAATAAACCATCTCAGTAACCTCTATGACACGGAAGAAATAAACAAAGACAGTTGGTGAAATTGTGATCAGGTGGTTCAGACCGTCACTGACCCGTCATGGATTCCGACATATTATAGAGTCTATATAGACAACCAGAAGGAAATCAGGAATTTAGCCTTCCATTTTCTCACCTCCAAGATTTCCAGGAGACACTAATGTTGGGGAGTATAAATTACTCCAAAAGGTAAGATGTTTCGTGAAAAATAGTGTAGCAAAATAAACTAAGATGATGATGAAAAACTCCATTCGTTCTATATATGAAAAAGTAGTTATATGTATATTCTTTCGACTTAGAAACATTTCGATTTACTAGAAAGTTCCCGTGTACTGTTTTTCATCGTACAATCATGAGTTTTGAGTCCCTGAGGATCCTGAGACTCGGTTACGGAAAATAGTGGTAATACTACTCTGTTACGCCAAGACCTCGTTTAAGAATTCTCCCAAAAAAATTTTCTTAATAAAATTGAGTAATGACTTTTAGTACAAATTTTTAACTCTTTTTCGGTATATCACGATAAAAGGGAGATTTACTTACACATCATGTATAAATACTCGAAAATCATGTTATTAAAATATTGGTGTGTCGACGACTTTGTCATTTAAAATACTGGTCGCAGAGTCAACCATAAAAGGAGGATTTGAACTATTTCGAAAACATGATGTTAAGTAGATAAAGTCTACGTAAACTGTTTTCGTAGTCACTTTCATAGTAGGACCACCATCTCATTTTACTTTTTCGTACAATCAATAGATTACAAAAATCAGTATGTACACGAATTACTATCATTTGAAATATAAGAAATTTTCTCTAGTGTTAATTCTGAAACAAATCTCGAAACAAATCTCTACCATACCTATAGGTAGGAACGAGTAGTAGTTTATTATATATAATTTCATGGAAAGTATACCTATCGGGACACGATCTATAATATTATCGTATTGTTATACTTATTCTGAATCTCAAATAGAAATCAAATATCAGTTTCTTTCCACTGCATGTACATCCGTCGATTGATCTAATATTTAATTATATGGTACTAGTTCCATTACTCGGTGGTACTCCTTTACTTAAAGGAAAGGGATCTCCACTACTTCGTGATCGACCGCAAGGGGAGTTGTCGAAAAAATATTGTGTCCGGAAACGAACCAATCTCCACCGTCACTTAGTGAAGATTCCCGTGCAGGTTAAAAGTATATTCGACTTTTATTTTATGAAATGTCAATTTCCACATTTTATTTGGGTAAGAGTTTCGTAAACGAACGACGATATAATTACAAAAGGGGACTACTACTAAAAGAAATAAGTAATAAATATAACCCTTTGTAAAAAATAATGAAGACCTTACTTTGTAAAAGATGTTCTCTTTATCGAACTATCCAGAAAACTTTATCAGGGTACGTTTTATTCAGGATATCAATAAGGATCGTTGAAAGAAACGAAAAGAAATTTGTCGGAAGATTGCAAACTATTACTACAAGGTGATAGTCTTGTGGGACCTCAATTACGATAGTGTAATAATAATATATGACCTAGTTTCCTAACATATTTTTGACTTTATACCACGTTAATCATCGGATTTCGGATTGATTGTTTTCATTTTATTTAAAGTCCTTTTACATTTTACAATAAACCGTGACTAGACATGGTATATTTCGTACAGTTTAATTTATCGTAGGGTTATACGAGTGTTACACAAAAGATTTTCCACTTCTCCAATTAACACAACATTTTCCTTAAAGGTTTTCTTACGTAGTAGATAAAATGTAACTTTGGAGTTAAATGATACCGTCTTCCGGTATAATGACTTGAAACATCTAATCGTTCATTAACTGGTTTGTAAGTCTTTCTCAAAAGGGATTAACAACCAACAGCCCCGTCATATACAATAATATAAATCGTTAGGATTAATTCAAATTATTTAATTCCACTAGAAACAACACTTGATTCTAAAAATAATTTACCAAAATTCAATTATTTGTATACTTAAACGATTTTCTAAGAACACTAATTTAAACAGTACCAATTATATTTTGAGAAGTCGGTAAACCTCCTTTATTTATTAAAAAATTACAAAATACAATCGTTTCCTCTTAATGACTAATAATAAGTAGTCATTAATAATAAGTGAGTTTAATACTTGACTTATGTAGAACTAACACCAAATATCATTATACATATTTCAAATTAATCATAAATGTTCACTCAACCCGAAAAAAGAGTTATTTAGTATATCCAAAACAAAGGTTACTTTCCAAAATAAAAAGTTGAATAGGTCGAAAGTTTCTTGATCTCCTGGGTCTTTCCTGACTACCTAAGGTGTTTTGGTTGGTATTATTTCTGAGGAATGGTGCATAAAGGAAGAAAAGTTTCTCACGTAGTAGGGAATCGGTTTATGGTTTTACTGAGAATTTTAAAATTTCATAATCATTGTCGCTATTGTAATGGTTTACAAACAAGTCTTTTCGTCCGGACATTTTAAAGACAAATCGGTTGTGTTAAACATAACTGAGGTCGATTAAAAGAATCGTGTGTAGGAGACAGAACATGACAACGGTATTTATAGGATCGTTTTGACCACTATTGAATTATATTAGACAAGTCCGTGTCAGACAGGATCTATAACACATTATCGTTATTAACCATACATATTTACATCTATGTACTTCTTGATTATATACTAAACCCGTTTCAAACTTTGTCAAGAATATAAATATTTGACTATGTATAATGATAAAATTTTCCGTTTCATACTAATTGACTTAGTGTCCGTAAAAAGTTTTCACGATAAATTACTTGTCATCTGATTTCCCTCTCTTCTGTGATTTCGACACTAAAAATAAGATGAAAAAAAGATGGTCATATATTAGAAAACCATCGAGATTTTCTTTTGAGTTTAGTTTTATTAAGTTTGATCTTTCCTTTACGTAACCGAGTTCACTGGTTTTACAAGACTTGAAGGCAAATATGAAATTCTTTTACGAACGAAACTGTCAAGGTTACAACCCTGGTTTTAGGAAACGAAAGAGACCAAGAGCCAAGACGGAGGAACCACACGTCAATTCAGCAAGTCAGCGAGTCAGCGCAGGCTGAGAAACGCTGGGGTACTTAGAGTCGTGCGGTCCGGAAGACCAGATAGTGGTTGAGGGTCTCAAATGGGTTTGGGTACAACTAGTTCAGCTACTACGGTCGGTCGGTAGAGTAGGAGACAGCAGGGGAAGAGGAGGACGGGGGTTAGGGAGGGTCGTAGTCTCAGAAAAGGTTACTCAGTTGAGAAACGTAGTCCACCGGTTTCAAAACCTCAAAGTCGAAATCGTAGTCAGGAAGGTTACTTGTCGGTCCTAACTAGAGGAAATCCTACCTGACCAACCGAGAGGAACGTCAGGTTCCCTGAGAGTTCTCAGAAGGGGTTGTGGTGTCAAGTTTTCGTAGTTAAGAAACCACGAGTCGAAAGAAGCGACAGGTCGAGTGTAGGTATGTACTGGTGACCTTTTTGGTATCGGAACTGATCTGTCTGGAAACAGCCGTTTCATTACAGAGACGAAAAGTTGTATGATAGATCCAACCAGTATTGAAAGGAAGGTTCCTCATTCGTAGAAAGTTAAAGTACCGACGTTAGTGGTAGACGTCACTAAAACCTCAGGTTTTTTTTCTTTCAGACTGTGACAAAGGGGTAGATAAAGGGTACTTCACTACCCTGATCTACGGTACTAGAATCAAAGACTTACAACTCGAAATTCGGTTGAAAAAGTGAGAGGAGAAAGTGAAAGTAGTTCTCCGAAAAATCAAGGAGANTTAGTGGTAGACGTCACTAAAACCTCGGGTTTTTTTTCTTTCAGACTGTGACAAAGGGGTAGATAAAGGGTACTTCACTACCCTGATCTACGGTACTAGAATCAAAGACTTACAACTCGAAATTCGGTTGAAAAAGTGAGAGGAGAAAGTGAAAGTAGTTCTCCGAAAAATCAAGGAGAAGTGAAAGACGGTATTCCCACCACAGTAGACGTATAGACTCCAATAACTGCAAAGAGGGTCGTTAGAAATAAGGTCGAACACAAAGAAGGTCGGGTCGGAAAGAGTACTACATGAGACGTATCTTCAATTTATTCGTCCCACTGTTATATATCGGAACTACATGAGGAAAAGGATAAACCTTAGTCAGTAACAAGGTACAGGTCAAGATTGACAACGAAGGACTGGACGTATGTCTAAAGAATTGTCCGTCCAGTCCACCAGACCATAAGGGTAGAGAAAGTCTTAAAAGGTGTCAAATAACACTAGGTGTGTCAGTTTCCGAAACCGTATCAGTTATTTCGTCTTTATCTACAAAAAGACCTTGAGAGAATGTAAAAGGTACCAGGTCGTCTACAATCTTTAAACTAGAGAACAAGGAAAAGAAAAAGATTTTGGTCCAACTTGTAGGCCTTCAAGTACCAAGTGCATAACGACTTCGGACCGAAGCTCAATCGAAGTACGAATCGGTGAAAGACAGGACCACCGGGAGGTAACAGTTTATCATGGAGGGGTCGGGGTCCGGAGAGAAGAAAGAGTAAACAAAATGTATCTCTTCTGATACTGTCGTAGAGAAGGTTTTCAGAATCCTTTCCAATGGGGAGGTAAGGTACCTATGTAAACCTGTAGTTAGTGAAACCCGTCTCCTTAATAGAATTTGATGACCCCGAAATAAAGATCGTGACTCCTCCATACGGTAAGAGAGACTTTATTTACCCTATGTACTTCTTCTTATTTTGGTGTTGGTTTTAGTCCTGTATGAAAATTGTTCCCTTTCTCTTACTGATAACCGATTGTTTTGTACCATACTTGAACACAACATGTAGAACTTAAAAGACGATTAGTAGACGAGTGGAATTTCATTAATTATCTTTTACGTAAAAACATTTCTAGTCTCTAGTGTGTAGAGTACTCGATCAATAAGAGTAAGGAGGACAGATCTCGGGGTACTGGTTTACACACACAACGTTCTTCGAAGGAGGGTGGACGACTCACAAGGTTACAGGTACCTTTTACTGGTTTCTTCAACGACTTAGTGATAGGGAACCCATTATAGGAGAGGATTAACAATTTATTTTTAGTACTTACATTCACTGGAAGAGAAGTTTATATCTTGTTCCATTTCGAAGTATCTGTGAGAGACGATTTATTTAGGATAAAGTGTTAAGGGACCGAAAGGTTTATTTTGATGTCGAGAGACAAGAATCAACATCCAAGAAACCAAAAATTTGTCCCGGAGACTCGGTTAATCGTACTTAGCTTTATACGTAGTCACCCGTTTATTTTATACACTCATCTACTGTCTATGTGCAATAATTAGACGGAAGTCCTACAAACACTTAAGTTCAAAAGACACGGTTTAGGATATACTATCCCGAGGTGATTTATCCTCTCTCCAGTAACGTGTTCGACATTGACACGATAAATAAAAGATAAACAAGAAAGTCTAGGTACAAGACAGACAGAAGTGGGACCGGACACAAGACTATCGATTGGACATCCCTGATGTAGAGAAGGAAACGTGGAGACTAAAGACTAATCCGAATAATTAAACACCTATCTGAATTTCTAACAGTATGTCTCACTTTTTTCAGTCTTTCCCTATTTGTTTATAGTATACAATTACGTCTTTCCATCTTAGACTTTTTTACTATATCTTCTAGAATAAACGTTTTGTCTTATCAATGTGTCTGTATCTCTTGTTTACATACCTATGGTTCCCCCTTTCCCCTCTACCCTACCCTCTAACCCTAACTGTTTATATTTGATGACTATGATACACATTTCATCTATTAATCACTCTTGAATAACACATCGTGTCTCTTATGTTGAATTACGTGATACTAAAAAGACATGTCATCTCTGATTGTATTGACAAGGAAGACGGATGGAAATTCTGGATTCTTACTACTCTCGAGAGGTGATTTTGATCGGGGTTCTCACTAGTAACCTAAGGAATCCAATACGTGTGTACAAACAGGTATCAGATGATTGAGTCGAGTACGGTGGCATGGAGAATCTGACGGTAGGTAAAGGACGGTCTTAATACTGACTATGGTCCCAGTCAACCCAACACTAGTCTTTTTCATCCTTACCGGACTGACCTCTCTTTGTAATTTCTTTCACTCTATTTCAATTTAACGGTCCTCTCCCGGTCTACTGTCTCGGAGATTTAGGTTTTCTGATTCTCAAACGAACTCTTCTTAAAGTCAAGTCGAGTCAAGTGAGCGAGCCAGAGTAGACTGAGAAACGTTGGAGTACGTGACGTCGTGTGGTCCGGAGGGACAGGTAGTGGTTGAGGGTCTCAGATGAGTATGAGTACAGGTAACTCAGTCACTACGGTAGGTTGGTAGAGTAGGAGACAGTAGGAAAGAGGAAGGTGGAAGTTAGAAAGGGTCGTAAATTTTGATCATCTTAAATTTTTGAGCCTCTTCCGTTACCGTGGGGTGAGGTCATGAGAACGGACCTTTTAGAGTACCTACCTCCTCGGACCTTCTGACGTCAGGTACCCCAGTGTCTCCAAACCTGTACTGACTCGTTGAAGCGAAAGTGAAAAGTGAAAGTACGTAACCTCTTCCTTTACCGTTGGGTGAGGTCACAACCTCTTGGGGTCCCTGCCCCCTCGGACCATCCGACGGTAGATACTCCAGTGTTCCTCAACCTGTGCTGACTTCGCTGAATCGTCGTCGTCCCATACGACTTTTGTCGTAATTACTATAAAGAAAACAACGAGTGTCACTGGACCATTGTCTTTTGTCTGAAGTCTTTTCGTTTCCCTTAAATTTCCGAGAATTTCAGTATATATCCGTTTCTGATGTTTTTGACTATACTCGGTCTCAATATACGACTATTTCTTCTTTACACTTCTTCTTACCTATATACCTTAGAAAGTTAATACTTTTTTACTTATTCCTTTTCCTTACCCCCATGTCTCCCATTAATATTCTCCCGTTAGAATATTAAATAGTAGACTTCGTTCTTTGAAAATCTACAAGACAACTATAAAGTCTGTTCTGTCTTCTACATAAGGTTGACAAGTGTAGTTAGTTCATACACACACATATATATATATATATATATCAATGGAATCGTTATTTTTTTTTTTTGGGAGTTCTATTGTCGGGACGTAAGGAATCCTTAGTTGATAAAAACCACCCCCGTTCCTTTAACTCGTTATTTTGGTTAATACACTTTAACTCCTTCTGTCTATTTCAGTAAAAACCTGTCTTCAACCTTTACCGGTCTATTGGATATTCTAGTTTGAGTACCAGTCTTTATCTAAACTTAGAACAGTTGTACTTCTTTTATACAAGATGGTTTCTCTATTAAGGGGACTGTCTTTAGGGAAGAGAGAATTAATAAATACAGACATTTGACAAAGGAAGTGATGTCAGATACTAGGAATTCCCGTCCCGGTGTAGGACTAAGTACAAACATTTAGTGGTCCGAATCGTGTCACAATATATAGATTTCCATGATTATTTGTACACAACTCAATATCCGAACAAAATGACTCCGGTCAAATTGTCTTATAGATAATGGTACAGTAAAACGGTGATATGACAAGGAGTAAGAAATGGATTTGTGTGGGACGACGACAAGTTAGACCAAACGGTAAATCTTTACTCCGTTCAGATTCTTAGTCCCAGATTGGTTCCTGTCTCGAGACCGTTCTAAGGAGACCGTTTCACTTACCCTTGTATTTAATTGATTTAACATGCATTTTCAGAATATAGAACAGACCTGTTCTAACCTGTTTATTAAAGTACCACCACGACCGATTTATCATAATATATGAATTTACAATAGAAAAAAGAATGAGGGGAAAATTAAAAATTCCTCTATAAAGATTCCTTAACCCTCTATAATAAAAAAGTAAAATTACTATAATTATCTTTTTTAAAGGATAGACGAATACCATAAAACTACAGGGTCTAGTTATAGAGTAAAGATCATTTCTTTCAGATAAGATCGACAGATGAATAAGAATACAAAAATCGCTAACCAGAATTTCGAAGACAAAGAAATAAACAGTATTTTAGTTGAAGACACGAAACGTCATTTATTAATATATCGGGTACAACTATCTCCGAAAGTAAGTAGTTAACTGTTTTTAAATTGTTCATATACTTTGTCACAATCCACTTTTCGTACTCTATATCTAAAACTCCTGATCCTTTGTGTTTTTATTTAATTATTTTGTAACAGAGACTGGAATAATACAAAATTTTAAAATACCACTGAATGAATACACTAAGAAAACAGCGTTATACTAAACTGTTTTTATTTTTAAAGAATTCACGACATCTTAGAGAGACGGAGACAGGACAGAATAGAGAAGGAATATAAACTGTGGATAAAACTCTCGCACAGTTATAACTTATAAGTAATTAAAACTTTCAGGACCCAAAAACGGTCAAATCTAAATCAACTACAAGGTAACGTGACAACTCGTCTAAAGTACCAAGAGATTGGTTTAATCGAGTGAAGATTTGCGTTTGTCGAAATATTCTGTAAACGGGTTTCGTTAACACTGAATCAAGGGTAGAATGAAAAATTTATTGTTTAACTTATCGTCCAATAATTCAAGTCATGTAGTGGACGACACTTTCTCTGGTTACGTGTCCTCAACGTTGGTTAGGAGGATGTCATTTGTAATATAAGTGTATCATATTGTGTGTGACATCTAGTCTCTCAACAATGGGGTGATTATAAGTTTCAGGAGATCTAAAGTTAATATGAAATAAATAACGGAATCGATGAGGTGATAAACGTTACGTATCATTGGATGTGTAAGTGACGAAGATGGAATTACCAACACTTCATAGAAGATACTACGGAAAACAGTAAAGTATAATCCAAATGATACGTTTTGTGTCGCTTTTGAACTGTCCGGGGTATTTTTGGGTAGGATTTACTTGGTAATATAACATATGACAGTTGCATCTGATTCTTTTATGTCACGGTGAGGTGTTTCGAACGTCTTCGTCGTCTTTCATCTCATTACATTAAAGGTTTTTTCTCGGACGTTGATATAATAAAGCGTGAACTGTTCTATGTAAGAGTTAGTCCTATACCCCACTCCTATTGACCTTTTTTACTGTCGTTAATTAATTTTAAGTTAAGTCCAGTGTTTCGTCAAAAACTCAAGAACACCCCCTACTTAAAAAATTGTTCTGAACCTAGGACGACAGATATTCAGTCGGTTACGTCTTCCTTTTGTTCTCCCTGTGTCACTGACATTTATTCTGGTTGACATTATGTACTACAGTGTCTTCGTATTGGTCTCTTGATACCGTCTTGGCTCATCTCCCTCAATTAACGTCGGAGGATCCGAGAACCGTTCACTACTCAAGTCCTAAGGTCCGGGACGGTCAGAGAAAAACACACGGTTTTGTGTCACGACACTTGGATGGCATAACCTTAGTACCCCTCTTCGTTCCGACCCTGGAAACCATGGACGTTCCAGGGTGTCCCTGTCGTCACTAAAGGACGATGAAACTTATAGGTTTAGTAGTGCTCTCAATTATTTCTTTGTCTAGGAAGACGGAACAGGTTCTCGACGTGATGGAAGGGTTCCGTCTCAGACATATAAATTGTTCACACGACCCACTTAGTCTTCGTCTTGGTCCGTGACTTCTGTGTTGTCACGACGATACTGAACGGTCTACTCGTTGGCGGGTACTCGGTGGGTACGGAGGGCACTCGTGGAAATAACATACAAGAGACAAGGAAAGTTATGAACCGGGTTATTTTCAGTAGGTCAATAGAGAATGGGGGGTCGTTGGGGAAAAACACCGGTTCGATTGTTCGTCCAGTAATGTCATGTTCTCCATGTACGAAGAATTCGAGATTGTCTTTTTCCGGGGTAGAAGAGGTCTTTTAAGTCGTAGAAGTTGGTTTCTCTTCGTATATGTTTGTGACGACGAAACCTTCATTATCCAGTAAACGTAATTATAACTATTGTTAATTTCGTTTGTAAAGACTTAAACTTACTAAATTAAAAAGTAGTTTTGAATGACTGAGTTCAGTAGTATTTGTTTATATACGTTTTTACATACTGTATATTTACTATGTATTGTATGATGTCTCACCTGAATTTCTGTAACCTGGATTTACGTTATATAAAAGGGACCTTTGGTTTTAATTTGGGGATTTTACATTAGATATTTTTAAAATCAATGAACATCTATTACCGTCTTAATAATAGTATGGCTTCTTTACTTAGAATACCATTATAATTCATCTTTCGAGACAAGTCGTTATGTCAGACTACCCACTACTGAGAAATTTTAGATAGACCTGAAGTGACTGAAATCGTGATGTCGAAAACGGTATCGAAATTGGATATAAGTCTGAAGTCTCATATAGGACACTGGTAGAACGTGAACACATGATTGTACACTGAACCGAAAGTTACCCGTTCAAATTTGTCTTTAAGAAATTATAGTAGAAAAGGAGATAATAAAATAAAGTCTCATCTATAATTTTAAAAACGACGTTACCTGATAGACCTTTATGAATAATTTTATTTCTATAAATAATTTTATTTTTATTTGTTAGAAAAGTTTATTTATCTTCTCTCATTTATCAGGGTTTTAAAAACAACCATTTACTTTTCCAAAATCCTAAGGTTTAACCCTTCAACGTCATTTCGACGGTATCACGATCCAATAAATAACAAGGTTTAGTGGATCTTAGAACTAACGATTTTCGTTTCGGTCTTTTATTTCTGTTCTGAAGTCCTGGGTTTGTACCTCTCAACTTTGGTTAGTGGACTTCTTTCTCAACCCCGTTAGTTTCCCAAAGTTGTAGTCACGTCTCTACGTGATCCCTTTCAAGTGGTAGATCTTTCCTTTATACTATTCTTTGAAAAAATTGAATCGTCCTGAGACCTCCCTGTTTACTTTATTTTATAAGAGGAAATTTTTACATATTGTACCTGGATGGAAGTGTGACTACCTTAACCTAAGCATAGTACGTCTGGTACTAGAGACTGTTTTTTCTTCACTTCCTTTTTAGTAGTGGTGACCGTATCATTTATCTTTGTTTTTATTGTTGTTCGGAATTTCTCTCCATATCAAAAATTATAAAATCCTAAAAAGGTTCATCACTGTGAGTTGTTTAATTAGTATTACTTTTGAACTTTTCTAAATCTATAGTTGTATTTACCTTTATAATATCTACTTTTAAAAACTCCGTCCCGATTTCATCAAAATTTTTTATTCGTGTTTCAAATTTGGAAGAGAAATATTCCTCCTTTCTGGTTTCTTTTTAATTAATTTATACAGAACTCATGAGAAAATTCACACGTGAGGTTTAAGTAGAAACACATATTTATAGTTAAAGATAAAACACTAGGGTTTGTAGAGTAAGAGGAATTTGAATGGAATATAGGTTTGATAAAAGATGTTAAACTCTACCAGTTATTACCTGAACCAGTGTGGGAAAGTGACCTGAAACGTCGGGATAGAAGTGGGTCAACATGTTAGAATCGGAAATATTTTCGTTTATGTAATTGGTGGATAAGTTAGTTAGATAGGAAAGGAAGATTCTTTAAACGTGGACAGGGTTAGATAAAATCCAGAATTATTAGACCATCGTAGAGACTATCGTCACGTTTTCTTTTTATAGTTTTTTGTTTTTTTTGTGAAGAACCCCTGACACTTCTCGACTTCTTTACGTGTGAACTTAAATATGCACAAGTGAACAGACTTTCCTCGACTCAGGATTCCCGAACGCAAGTCTGTAAAAGAGACACCACTACTTTTTCTGAAAAAGAATCAGAAATTCTTTTTAATCTTCCGTGAAAGACTCCTTTAAGGACGTGTATATGGAATCTGATTTAAGTCACGACTTTCCCATTGGAGGAATGTAAGAGTAGTTGGTACCGTAGAAACACGATCTTCACGTGTTTGTGAAAATGATACGTCACACCCATCTCCTATTATACTAAAAAAAAAGGAAGAAATTTCTTTTATGGGTCTCCTTTATTTCTATAGTTAGTCAGTCATGTTTTCGAGGTTATCTGTGAGGTAAACCAGAAAATTATACTCTTAAGTAGGACGGAAGAAATTGACTTGACCTTAATTTGACTATGTCATTCGTCAAGGTCCTTTGAGATTCGTCAGGAGAGACTCTACTCAAACAGAGTCATTTATATTAGTAGTACAGGTCGAGTTCAATTTACGATCAGAAAGTGTGTCTTTTTAGATCTATTGAAATACCATCCTGTTAAACAACACAACACGTCCGCACATATAATTGTGTGGACAACGTGTCTGTACGAGGGAACTCTCTTATTTAATCTCCATTTACTATCTTTTCAGAGTAAGATGGTTAAGTTTTTTATACATAGAAGATCTGAATTATGACCAAATGTCCATATCTAATCAAGTCCTAGTCCGTCGTGGGGAGTCATAAGACACATCTAATTAAAATGTATGAAGAGTTTCGTTAAGATACCGAATCCAATATAAAAGGAGTAAAATGTCTACTCTTTTGGTTCCGTGTCTTACGAATGTATTAAACTGTTTCGATTCACCTTTTACTTTCACAATTCTAAGCTTAGGTCTATAGACCCTTTCAAACTTCCGTCTCTACTAACCTATCATAGTGCCTACGTTACCTGTAATTGAACCATTTCGAGGTACTCTACTACCCGATGTTCCTCCGGACCACACGAAGTCAGGTACCCCAGTGTTTCTCATTTTGTACTGAACCGTTAACTTGTTGTTGTTCGACTCGAATCTCCGGTACAAAACTTGGAATAATGAAGATGGAGGTAAAACTCAAAGTCACTCTATGGGTTATCAGTTATTATTTTATATCTGTAGTTACACGATAGATTCTATACGTTTCCAAAGACCAAAGTGAGTTATAATAACAACAAGTAGAACGGTTGATGGAGGAGATAATAATCTAAAAGTAGGATTCGTGTATTGCACACCGGGACCCCGGTGCTCACCGGTTCACCTCTATTGGGTGTAGGTTCCATTCCTCGTCACCAACATGAACCGACCTCGTTGACACGTCTCTATAGGTGCAGGTTCCATTCTCTTCGGGGTCATTTTACCATCCGTTCCTCTCTCCCGTAGTCTCCTGTCTGTTTGACTTTGATGTTCGTGTCTTTTGATTGGTTAGATTAGTGTACCTGGTGTCGTAACAGATTGAGTTACTCTGATTCGGTACAGCACACCCCGGTGGGTTCTACCGACCCAGTACCACCTCACAAGACTGTTTTACACCAGGTGACCTCTTCCCTTACCGTTTGGTGAAGTCATAAGAACGGAACTCTTGGGGTACTTGTCATACTTTTCCGTTTCACTATCCTATGGTTTTCTCCTTGAAGGGTCCAGTCATCCACGGGTTATACGATGACCTCTAGTCACCTCTTTATTGAGGTCTTTCTTACTTCTTTACCTCGGTTTCGTTTTGTTGTGGGTCGCCACCTACACTGACCACTATCTTCGTTCCAGGCTACGACATTTCTCGTTATAAAGTATCCTTGGAGCTTACAATCCAGGTACTTAGTTCCGTTTAACCTTCGTCAGTTTATCCTCTACCGTTCTCACTTGCAGCTGTAAGATCCTTAGTCGCTTGATTTTACCTGACCTTACCCACTTAAATTGAGTCTACTGGTAATATAGATAATGACACCCGTTCTTGGGGAATCTTCTTTACCTCATCGGTAGTATCAATTGTTTTCTCAGGTTTTACGTAATGAACCTACGTTAGAGTTTTTGCTGTCTTACCAAGGACAAACGAAAGTTCCGTTTACTAAGTTATAGTACCTTTAGATTCAGATCCGGGGCTGGTCATTGTGATTTCTTCGACTTCAACTTACCACGAGACTTCTGGATGTTCTTAAAAATCTTGTGGGAGGGTTTTTTTTACAGGAAAAGTAATAGTCAAGTCAAGTCAACGAGTCAGCACAGACTGAGAAACGCTGGAGTACTTAGCGTCGTGTGGTCCGGAGGGACCAGGTAGTGGTAGAGGGCCTCAAGTGAGTCTGAGTCCAGGTAGTTCAGGCACTACGGTAGGTCGATAGAGTAAGAGACAGCAGGGAAAGAGGAGGACGGGGGTTAGAGAGGGTCGTAGTCTCAGAAAAGGTTTCTCAGTTGAGAAGTGTACTCCACCGGTTTCATGACCTCGAAGTCGAAATCGTAGTAAGGAAGGTTTTTTAAGGGTCCCGACTAGAGGAAGTCTTACCTGACCAACCTAGAGGAACGTCAGGTTCCCTGTGAGTTCTCAGAAGAGGTTATGGTGTCAAGTTTGCGGAGTTAAGAAACCACGAGTCGGAAGAAGTGTCAGGTTGAGAGTGTAGGTAGGTACTGGTGTCCTTTTTGGTATCGGAATTGATCTGCCTGGAATCAGTGGTTTCATTACAGAGACGAAAACTTATATGATAGATCCAACCAGTATTGAAAAAAAGTTTCCTCATTCGTAGAAAATTAAAGTACCGACGTCAGTGGTAGACGTCACTAAACCCTTGGATTTTTTTATTTCAGACTGTGACAAAGATGACAAAGGGTACTTCACTACCCTGGTCTACGGTACTAAAAGTAAAAGACTTACAACTCGAAATCCGGTTGAAAAAGTGAGAGGAGAAAGTGAAAGTAGTTCTCCGAAAAATCGATGAGAAGTGAAGACGGTATTCCCACCACAGTAGACGCATAGACTCCAATAATTATAAAGAGGACCGTTAGAACTAAGGTCGAACACAAAGAAGGTCGGGTCGCAAAGAGTACTACATGAGATGTATCTTCAATTTATTCGTCCCACTGGTATATGTCGGAACTGTCTGAGGAAAAGGATAAACCTTGGTCAGACAACAAGGTACAGATCAAGATTGACAACGAAGGACTGGACGTATGTCTAAAGAGTTCTCCGTCCAGTCCACCAGACCATAAGGGTAGAGAGAGTCTTAAAAGGTGTCAAATAACACTAGGTGTGTCAGTTTCTGAAACCGTATCAGTTATTTCGTCTTTATCTACAAAAAGACCTTGAGAGAACGAAAAAGGTACTAGGTCGGCTACGACCGTTAAACTAGAGACCAAGGAGACGGAAAAGATTTTGGTCTAACTTGTAGTCCCTCAAGTGCCAAGTGCATAGACTTCGGACCGAACCTCTTAAAACTCGTAATGAAATGATCTTACACTCTACTCACGTTAACACGCCATCAAACTCGTAAGAAACCTTAACCTTACTTTTGACTGGAAAAGGTCAGAACACCGGTGACGACTCAAAAGGTTTGAACGACCGTATAACTCACGTCGTGAAAGTGTCGTAGTAGAAAGTCCTAAACTTTGTCGAGTTGACCTTAAGGTAGTGGAGGTGATCGAAACAAGTATCACTACGAAAGATTCTGGGTGAACTGAAGTGTAAGGTTCTACAGACCGAGATCTAATCACTAGTGTAGTAGTACTAATAGACCCAGCACTTCTAGAAAAAACATGTCAAGAAGGTACATAAGAACGGTGGAGAAGAATTATAGAAGACGAAGACAATTCAGGGATGGTAAAGACAGGAAATAACTCGGGTAGAAACGTACTTTACAAGGGAACCCTAGAGATTAAAAGAACTTCTCTAGAGATCAGAAAGGGTTAGACAAGAAAAGGAGATAAAGAAACGTAACTAGCGACTTCTTCCGAAAGAATAGAGAAGAACGATAAGAAACCTTGAGACGTAAATCTAAGAATATAGAAAGGAAAAGAGGAAACGAAAAACGGAGAGAAGAAAAGTGTCGATAAACATTCCGGAGGGGTCTGTCGGTAAAAAGACAAAACGTGAAGAAAAGGCATCCCTACCAGAACTAGGGACAGAGGACATGTTACAGAGATTGGAGTAAGGTATCAAGTAGTCCGTGAGATGATAGTCTAGATCTGGAAATTTAGATAAAGAGTGAAGGTGACATATTAGTATTCCCTAAACCAAATCCAGTATGGACTTACCAGATCGCCAAAAGGGATGAAAGAAGCTAAATTCAGACTTAAACCGTTATTCCTCAAGTACTAGACTCGGTGTCAGTCGAGGACCAGAACAAAGACAACTGACATATCTCGAAGAGGTAGAAACTGACGTTTCTTATCTTAGTTAGACTAAAGCCACAACTGGTAGACCACTACAGGTACACATCTCAGAAGAGAACACAACGACCTTCTCCCACAAACAATACTGGTCACGTGAGAGAACCGTTTTGAGATAATCAGAAACGGGACGAAGTAAGACGTAAGGTTCCGGTTTAAACGGACAATGAGGTCCACAAAGAACTGAAGGATGAAAACGTAAGGTCAGGGGATATTACCTTTCCTGTAGAAAAAACCCACAATCAAGATTTTCTAGAACATCCAGAAGTATTTTGAGAAGTTAAAGTCAAAGAAGTCGTAATGACCAACCCCGTATCTGAACCTATTGACACTATAACTTACAAAACGGAACCTCTGTTTGTCTCTAGTAAGACAGCAAAAACTCTAACGTAGGTTCATGACGTAAAGCCTGAGAAGACAACTGGTACTACCGATGACGTAGAGAAGACTCCCTAAGGACGGACGTCATCATCTACAGTACCAGTAGACTCAATTTAAGTGGGTAAGGTCAGGTAAAATCAAGTGACTAAGGATCTTACAGCTGTAAGTAGGAACGGTAGAGAACAAACTGGTGAAGGTTAAACGGAACTAAGTACCTGGACTGTAAGGTCCAAGGAAAAGTAATATCCCCTGACCTTACGTTTTCATCCTTCAGTTCTTTACGGACCTCCTTGTCCGTTTAAACCGGAACCTCATGTCTTACTTCGTCCCGTTCTCGATTATCTCAAAACGGTTCTCTTACGTGACCAGTATCGTTTGTGGGAGGAAGTTGTTGTGTTCTCTTCTGAGATATGTACCTGTAGAAGTCTATCTGTTGTGGTTTTAGTCTAACTAATATAACAAACGTCCGTTTTACCTCTCCGAGATATGTCAGTCGTTTTTGTTCTGACCCTCGACTGACACCGAGTCTAGTACTTGGGGAATAACGGTTTAAGTCACAATTTAACTTATGTCATGCCTTTTGGTGATCTGGTAAATCAAGTCAGTGAGTCAGTACAGGCTAAGAAAGTACCTTTTTCGTTCTCTCAAGGTCGTTTTGTAGATAAAGACGAAATAACTGATACAGTTTCGGAAACTGACACACCTAGTGTTATTTGACACCTTTTAAGACTCTCTCTACCCTTATGGTCTCGTGGACTGGACAGAGAACTCTTTGGATATACGTCCAGTCCTTCGTTGTCAATGTTGACCTGTACCTTTTTGTCTGACCAAGGTTTATCCTTTTCCTCATGCAGTTCCGACATATAACAGTGAGACGAATAAATTGAAGATACGTCTCATGTAGTACTCTTTACGACCCGACCTCCTTCGTGTTCGATCTTAGTTCTAACGACCCTCTTTATAGTTATTGGAGTCGATTCGTCTACTATGGTGGGAGTACCGTCTTTCTTACTTTCTCGGAGAACTATCTTCGCTTTTTCTCACTTCTTCAACCGAATTTCGAGTTGTAAGTCTTTTCTGATTCTAGTACCGTAGGTCAGGTTACTGAAGTACCGTTTATCTACCCCTTTGTCACCTTTATCACCAACTGAAATAAAAACCCCCGAGGTTTTAGCGAAGTCAACCACTGACATCGGTACTTTAATTTTCTACGAATGAGGAACCTTCCTTTCAATACTGGTTAGATCTATCGTATAACTTTTCGTCTCTGTAATGAAACGGTTGTTTCCAGGTAGATAAGTTCCGATACCAAAAAGGTCACCAGTACATACCTACGCTCTCAACCTGATAGTTCTTTGGACTCGTGACTTCTTAACTACGAAAACTTGACACCACAACCTTTTCTGAGAAGAAAAAAATCAAAAATAAAAATGAAATAAAATGAAATGTTATGACATAACCAAAACGGTATGTAACTGTACTTAGGTGGTGCCCACATGTACTCAAGGGTTTGTACTTGGGGGGAGGGTGGAGGATGAGGTATAGTAGAGAGACCTAGTAGGGGTACGTGGTCGGGGTTCGTAGGACATAGGACGTAGCTTGTATCTGACCGCTAAGCAAAGAATGTACTATCATATGTACAAAGTTACGGTAAGAGGGTTTAGTAGGGTGGGAGAGGGAGAGGGAGTCTCAGGTTTTCAGACGAGATGTGTAGACACAGAGAAAACGACAGAGCGTATGTCCCAGTAGTAATGGTAGAAAGATTTAAGGTATATATACACAATCATATGACATTTGAGAACTCTCAGGGAACCTGACGTACCTCTAGGTTGGTCAGGTGGATTCCTCTAATCAGGACTTACAAGTAACCTTCCTGACTACAACTTCGACTTTGAGGTTATGGAACCGGTGGACTACGATTCTCGACTAAGTAAACTTTTCTGAGACTACGACCCTTTCTAAATTCCGTCCTCCTCCTACTGTCTCCTACAATAGTAACCTACCGTAGTGGCTGAACTACCTCTACTCAATCCATTTGAGGTACTCAACCACTACCTGTCCCTCCGGACCGCACGATACCAGATACCCCAGTGTCTCAGCCTGTGCTGACTTACTGATTTGACTTGCCTTCGTGTATTATGAACAGGAATGACCTCTGGAGAAACATAAGTTTTATATTCGCAATTACAATTATACAATATTGTATAAAAAGACTAAGGAGATTGAAGACTCATTATATACTTATTTTCGGAACTCGGAATCTTATTCTGATATTTATGTTTGAGTCGAGAAGTACAAGAACGGATGACCCCCCATACGACGACGACGATTCAGTGAAGTCAGCACAGGCTGAGAGGTAGGGACCCTAAAAGCTCCGTTCTTATTACCTCACCCAACGGTAAAGGAAGAGGTTGTGTACTTTCACTTTTCACTTTCACTTCAGTGGGTCAGTACGAGCTGAGAATCGCTGGGGTACCAGACGTCGGATGGTCCGAGGAGGCAGGCACCCTAAAAGGTCGGTTCTCATGACCTCACCCAACGGTAACGGAAGAAACTGGTCCCCCATATCGTCGGAAATATTCGTAGTTAAAAGGGAAAACGTTATAAGACTGTATTTATCATGACTGAGGTACCCCAACACAACTCATTCAGTCAAGTCAAGTCAACGAGTCAGCACCGGCTGAAAACACTGGGGTACCTGACGTCGTACGGTCCGGAAGGACAGGTAACGATAGAGAGTCTCGAACGAGTCTGAGTCAGACAACTCAGCCATTACGGTAGGTTAGTAGAATAGTAAGTAAATGAGAGTACACTACTCATTTAAAATATTACATATCTTTCTACGAGTTATTTAAAATACACTGAGTAATTCATAAGTTGTGAAATTGTTTAATTACCAAGTCCTTATTTGACGACTCATTAAACTTTTTTATGTACTACTACTTCTAAAGTCTTTTATTAAGTATAATTACACTAAATGATAAATTTTAAAAAAATCCAATAAGTTGGATTTGAGAGTATGAATAGATCTTACGTAAATAACATTCTTGGTGACACGGAAAGAGTGAACAATGTAAGGTCTGTAGTATCAAATCACAAAATACGAAGAGTTATATAAGATGTTTCGGGTTTTCTTTAGCCACTTTCAAGTCTCTTTGATTTATGTTATTTCCTTTCACTAAGAATTGTATGATTCCTTTCACCCCAATAACTCAGTCGTAGGACTGTGACGGGATAATAATACTACTTCGAAGTTACTTTTGTATTTCGTTGTGGGATTCCTTCAATGTATCTCGACTTCCCAATCTCGATTTTCTTGTCTAAGTCATACCTGAGTCCAAACGAGAGAGGATCAAGTCCCTGTTTTTACAGAGTCGTGAGGGTGACAATCTGACAAGGATGTTATACATTACTCTTAAACACCACGACTATACACGAATGAAAGTGGATTTCCAAAATCTTCTCAGTCTAAACGTCAACAGACAATAAGAGATTTTGAAAATACAAAATTTATAACTCTGATGTAAATACGAATTAATTCAGTTAGTAATAACTAAATAGGACTCCTAATAATATGAGTGGTAACGTCAAAAAGAAGGAATATTCTATAAAAACTCCCCAGTTCAAATGTAAGAGAAAAATACTAAACTTCTTATAGGTAAATCCTAAAAAAGGGTCCGAAACCACCGGAATAAACTCCAGAATTACCTTAATTTATCACTTTCTTCTTATTTTGTAGTCGAGATAGGAAAATTTTTAACACAGAGAGAAAAAAAAGAGTAAGTACGATGTTTGAAAGTGTCTCCAAATAAATCTTTTCTAGGTAATTCCCTACTCATTCACTAAGTTTTTCCTTGGTATCATTCAGACGGGAAGGTTAAACAAAGTAACACACTAAGATTTCTTGACGGAATCAGAGGCAATCAAATATAAAGAGTAAACATGTTAACTTACCATGTAAAAAAGAAAGGATTATACACCTTAATGACTTCTCAGTTATAAAAGAACCTCTCTAGAACCGTGAGTTATATATGATGTGTTATTACGTGTTAGAACCCTTCGTACAATCGACAACACCTCTAATCATGATAATAACTAAGATTTAACTACTCGGTAAATCTCATTTTAGGTCTTTGGTCGGTTAAGAGTCATAGTGTCTACGTGTATACATCGAAAGTATTGAAACATCTTATTCGTTTTCTTTTTTTTGACCTTTATTATTCTTTAATAGTAAATGTGAAACAAAAAAGACTTTACAAAAAGAATTTGGTTGAAAGACTATAGTATAGGTTACATTTACCTAATGTGTTTGTTGTACCCTAAAAATAGATTTCGTTAATAAGATGTTAACTAAACCTAAAAAAAAAACGTAAATACTGATAAGATATAATTACTGTGTCAGAGAAGGTTAAATTCAAATCTCAATTCTTGGACATTTGTTACCAAATTTAAGGAATCTAGTGGTCTTATCTTTACAGGACCTTAACGACGATGTCATATGTTTCACGAGTGACAACCTCTACGGTCTACTGTTAGGTATCTATTCCTGGTTGGGAGTATCTGTACTCGAACCAATCCGACTGTTTAAAAATCGATTTATAACTTAATCTATAGTCTTCGTACTAGAGAACTCGAGTCGGGTCTGGGGTAGGAACGGATACAGGAACAGAGTTTAGATTAAATATGTAAATAAATGACCGGACTGAGAACGTGTATAATCTTAAACGAATACTAAATTGTGTTGACGGTTTCACTGTTTGAATTATTTCATCCTTTAATCCGTACGACGATTTTACTGAACTCGTTAAACTTTGATATATAAAAGTTCGTGTAGGCAATTCATCCACTGTTAATGCAAGTGGTTAATGACTTAGACTTTCTTGAACACGTACTCTTTTATTGTACTAACACACAACAAGAACGGTTTATAGATATGAGTGAGTTCATACACTTCCGTAGTTACTAAAAAAATCGGTTGTTCTACTAACATTTTCGTTTTCCACTTAGAGTCACGAGGGTCAGTGTCAGTCACCGTCTACGTTCCTCGGACTAAAGGTCACTATAGACAATTTTCTTTATCTCGACTGTAATACATTAAACTAAGTTTCTTAAAATTAATGTTCTATATTTTGCAAGACATTTACTCGGTAATACGTAAAAGGTAAAACGATAAAGTCACTTACTTTCAAGTTTTGGTCCGTTATAAAATTAATTCCGTGTTCAATGTACCTGACCCTTTGTCATAAGAGATTTATAGTGCGTGACCAAACCCATGGGGTTTAGCATTTAGGAAAATCAAAATACCTTAAAGATGTACTAGAGTCCATTCGAACGAGAGTCGTGTACTCAGAAACGTCGAATATTTTACTTCTGATTATGGACGACATCTAATTAGGGTAACTAATACATCTAATTCTTGTGACTACACATTTCATGTAACCCCAAAAAAAAAAAAAAACCTTCGTTTACTTTCCGTTTTTGTTTGTGTACAAAAATAACAATAACGATATTTAAGACACTAATGGAAGAACTATAAAAGGAGTTACTTCCTAAATGAGTTTTCTAACGTAAACCTTTTTAGAATAGGTACGATTATAAACTAAACAAACAATTTGATAGGTGGGTGTCTCATGAAGTAAAGAAAAGACATTAAACATGTAAGAAACTGGAGGTGACTTAATGACTTCTCCTTTTTAACGGAAAAAAGTACGAACCTTTATAGAATATTTATAATCAGGTACAAGGAGAGAAGTTTTCTTTCTTTCCTTTCTTCCCTTCTTCTTTTTTCCTACTCCCTTCTCCCTTCTTCCCTCCCTCTTTCCTTCTTTCTTTTCTTCTCTCTTTCTTTCTTTTTCGGAGATTTTTATTTACTTCCGTATAAACTTTACTCCACTGAATCAGATATTTGTGAGGAGTTTAAAAAAAAAGTAAAAGTGAAGGAAATACTTTAACGTGTCCTATACTGAATTATGTAAGACTAAAATTTACTGACCTTCACTTTCTATCACAAACAGTATCTTTTTCATTTGTTCTCGAAATTTCGGATTAAATAGGTTTTTTTATTGGACCCACGTCTCCTTTTACAGATGAAAGTCTGAAACCTTACACCACAGGTATTTCAGGAGGAGATATGGTCTGTGCAATATTGTCGAGTGGGGCTTCTGGTCAGAATTTATCAACGTTGTCGCTTCCGAAACTTCGAAAATATACAAACTTCATTTACTGGAACGAAAAACGGAAAAAAGGGAAAAATAACGAAATAGTGTTACTTTCTATTAATTGTGACGTTCAGTAATTTTTGGGACGTCTTCGTGTCTATGTCTTAATCGGAACGTATATTGTGTAATATTTTATTGATTATATCACCAGATGATATTGGGTGTAAGTGTTTATAGATAATAATTGTCCTTTATTTTTGACTTAACTAAAACGAAGATCTCTGAGGACCCATAAAATGCGTGGGGAACTACACATATACACTTATTTGAGAAGTCTCCTTTACTCCTTCCCGTTTATTAAATCATCACTCTCTTTTATTATTAGTAAAGTCGTTCACCTAGTTCGACTCATATTTAAATTCAGTGAGTCCAGAAGGGAAACATAGGAGAGAAAAAAAGGAAAATTAAGTATACGTACCCAATTCTTCTCGGGAGTTTTTTAGTAGAGTAGTTTCGGTGTTATTCTATTATATTAGTTCTGTTAAAGTTCTCAATCATAGGTCATTACTTTATACCGTCCTTCATATAAGTGACAAAGTGATAGAACTGAGTACTTTACTGAAAGGTGAACAGTGAAGACTCTTGAGAGTAACACTGTGACCTAGATTCCTGTGTGGAGTGGAAGAGGTAAAGTACCAGCATCAAAGAGAATATACAAAATACCCGACTTAACGTAGTAGAGGGGTTTTAAGTACATTCTACAGACAATTTTGTCTTAGTAAACATAATTCGTAAAAGAAAGTTTCCTCGGGAATCTTTAATATAGTACATTACAGATGTTAATTTCCTGTACCCGGTGGAATCTTGTCCGATGGACTCTTACTACGAAGAGTCCTTTTAACGTTCCTTTTAGGTAATAAGATGTTTTTTGTGATGTAAAAATCGTGAAATCGTGTTCTATGGAAAGACGAATCATACGTAACAATTAGTAATTACTCCACTTATCTACAGATCTAGAAGACTCATCCTATTCTAGTTTTAGGATTAAGAGTAAGGGTCTATGAATTATGTAACTGTTATCGAGTTATAAGAATTTGAGTCTCTCAAGATTGGAACCCTGAAATCCTATCCTGTGGTAAGGAAGTTTATATCTCTATCTACCCGTATCCAAGTCTCCTCGGTTCAGAGGTACTTTGACCCTCTTGTTAAGGAGTTGTCCTTGTATACCGTTGTTGTTCGTCACCCTTACCTTATTTTGTTGGGGTTCAAGAGACCCTTCGTTCTGATACGGTGGGAAGACCCTACTTTATTTACGGTCTCAAGAACGTATTAAATGTTGTCACTCTCTTTCCAGGTGTTTATTTTCCGTTACCTAAAGAACAATCATCCTAAATACCTAAGAATTCCTTAATTGGTTGTTTTATTTTCTTCCCTAGAATAAACTTAGGGTAGGAAGAGCCGAGATAAACGGAACTAATCACAGTAGGTGTAGGATGTGTTACTTTCAGTTTTAGTATCTTAGTAAACAGTTTACAAGAGAAAGCATTGAGAAAGGAGAGTAACATACATACGTGTATGGCTATTCTTAAGAATAAAGTGTTAAAGTTTAGACAAAGAAGAAAATATGAGGATGTCTTATTGTCTCAGGTTTGGTATAGATGATCCCCCTGATGGTAGTTAAGTCAAGTCAGTGAGTCAGTACAGACTGAGACACTGGGGTGTCTGACGTCGTACGGTCCAAAGGGACAGGTAGTGGTTGAGGGTCTCGAGTGAGTTTGAGTACAGGGAGCTTAGTCGTTACGGTAGGTCGGTAGAGTAGGAGACAGTAGGGGAAGAGGAGGACGTAAGTTAGAAAGGGTCATTGTCTCAGAAAAGGTTCCTCAGTCAAGAAGTGTAGTCCACCGGTTTCATAACCTCAAGGTCGATGTCGTAGTCAGGAAGGTTACTTATAAGTCGTTGACTAAAGGAAATGTTAACTGATCACACTAGAGGAACGTCAGGTTCCCTGAGAGTTCTCAGAAGAGGTTGTGGTGTCAAGTTTTCGTCGTTAAGAAAACGAGTCGAAAGAAGTGTCAGGTTGAGAGTGTAGGTGTGTACTGATTACCTTTTTGTTGTCGACAGTGATCTGCCTGGAAACAACCGTTTCATTACAGAGACGAAAAATTATACGACAGATCCAACCAGTATCGAAAAGAAGGTTCTTCGTCCGCAGAAAATTAAAGTACCGACGTCAGTGATAGACGTCACTAAAACCTTGGGTTCTTTTATTTCAGACAGAAACAAAGGTAACAAAGGGTTAGATAAACGGTACTTCACTAACCTGACCTACGGTTCTAAACCAAAACAGTTACAACTTAAAATTCGGTTAAAAAAGTGAAAGAAGAAAGTGAAAGTAGTTCTACGAGAAATCAAGAAGAAGTGACAGACGTATTCCCACTACAGTAGACACATAGACTCCAATAACTATAAAGAGGACCGTTAGAACTAAGGTCGAACACTCAGTAGGTCGGACCGTAAAGGGTACTACATGAAACGTACATTCAATTCATTCGGTCCATTGTTATATGTGGGAACTGTATGAGGAAAGGGTTAAACCTTGTTAGACAACAAGGTACAGGTCAAGATTGACAACGAAGAACTGGACGTATGTCTAAAGAGTCCTCCGTCAATTCCACCAAACCATAAGGGTAGAGGAATTCTTAAAAGGTGTCAAACAACACTATGTGTGTCAGTTTCTGGAACCGTGTAAGTTTTTTCGTCTTCATCTATAAAAAGACCTTAAGATAACGAAAAAACTACTAGGCCAACTACAACCGTTGAAAAAGAGACCAAGAAGACGGTAAAAATTTAAGTCGAACTTGTAGACCTTCAAGTGTCAAGTGTATGACAACTTCGGACCGAACCTCTTAAAACTCGTAATGAAACGATAGTACACTCTACTCACGTTAACATGTCATCAAACTTGTAAGAAATCGTAACGGAAAGAAACCCTAACCTTACTTTTGACTGGAAAAGGTCAGGACATCGGTGACGACTCAAAAGGTCTAAACGACGGTATAACTTAAGTCGTGAAATTGTCGTAGTAGAAAATCCTAAACTTTTTTGATTTAACCTTAAGGTAGATCGAAAAGGTACCTTTAGGTAGATTAACCTTAAGGAGGTGATCGAAACAAACATCACTACGAAGGATTCCGGGTTAACTAACTACAAGGTAAATACGCCTGATGGTATTTATTATAGTTTATCGTCAAAGATAGAAAAGTTATGCAGGAAGTGTATTAAATAAAGAGTAAGGTTACACAGTAGATATTTTGTAACAAAATTAACATATAATAATTTTAATTTCAATTATAGATTAGGATCTTATTCTCAGTTTTACTACCGAGATGATTTCAAGGTCAAGATAATGAATAATTGTTTTTATAAAACCTATTTAAAAATTTGAAAATAATCGAAATCAAATGATTCTTTAGAAGTATAGAAAATATAGAGATGATTCTCGGTCCGATACGAGGTTTGTACCTGTTATGTCGTCACCTACTATATTTGTTTGAAGAAAAGTCCCCACAGATGTAATACTATACTTTCTTAAAGTAGACTTTAAAGTGGAGATTTACAGTGTTATTCATCTACTCGAAGTCTACCATCAACATTTATAAATTACTATTTTGTACCTGTTTCGTAGGTCGTATCACAGATTGTGGTTCCTCGACTAATTATTTTCGGTTTAACTCTCCTATTAGAGTTACTTTACTTTCTTTAGCATTCTGAACCACTGAATCGTCATCGTCATGGAAATCTCCTTTACGAAAGAACAAAGAGACCCTTCCTGAGATTTAGTACTCATGGGTATTTTTACAATTTAACTTTTCCACCGGAACTACGTCTCGAGACTCGGGTTTCTGTGTTTTTTGTTACGAGTTTTATAAGAGACTGATCTTTAGGCTAGAGTAAAAATTTGAGTCTTAAGGTAAGTAAATGAGTGTATAGTGACAGAAAGAACAAAAGATGAGAAGATCAAAAGAAGGGTTTTACAATACTACTACTTATTGACATTTTATAATTATAAGTTTCTTTGTAATACGTAAGGGTAGAGGTAACTCGTATCTTTTATTGTAACGTTAAAGTTACTTAAAATCTTTTTCTTTTACAATGTAGATGAACAATGAGATCCAGTACCATATGATTTCAATTGAAAACGGAGTGAGAGGACTGAAGTGGTAAAGAAACTATGAAAAAAAGAATAGACAGTGGAGACACTCATAAATTATTCGGTATAGATTCATATCCGAGGAGCGATCAACGTTCTAGGGTTTTAACTTGTGTTACAGAGTTAGGGGACGTCTCTGGTTGTTCCATTAATTAATGGAGAGTTAAGGATAAAAGTTAAAGATTTTAATTTCATGGTTCAATAGACTTGAAGGGACCACCAGATTACAAATTCTGAAGTGGAAGGTTAAGTTCTCCATACCCAGACTAAGAACCAGTCCCTCGATTCTGCTGTGTACGGAGTTCCGGTTTTTTGGTGTGCATTTTTATTCTTCGTTGTAATATTGTTTAAGTTATTTCTGGGATTTTTATTATTTATTTTACGTTTTTTGGTGGTTCAATAAATACTAATTGTATTAGATATTATGTGTGGATCGATTAAAATCATGTAAGAATTAAAAAAATAAAACTAATGTATTATAGTATGAATTTAAATTTTTGGAAATGTCTTGTACGAAACACTACGAATCCAACTCCATTGTGCACCGTCATAAAGTGGTAAGTAATAGTAATTGCACTCGTTTAGAGGAAGAAGGGATCCAGTACAATGGTGTATTCAAACATATACATCCGAATAAGACAATAAAAATCTTATATAAGTCGAAATGTCACAATCTGACTAAAAGAGTATCACTGGTAGTAGGGAAGACGAAACAAATTCTCATACAATTAATAAAAGTCTATCCAATAATTACGACTTTAGATTATCAAGGTCTTATCTTTGGTCTATTTACAAAATAAGATTTACATTAGTAGGTTAGATTACTTATAGGAAGAATAACTGTATCCCATCAGTTACTCAAATGTGAATTTAAAAATCGACTTCTTAAGAATTACGATAAGTAAATTGGATCTACGGGTTATATATTTCATAATTTGTTTTTTATTGACAAGACAAATTGTCTGACAGGACTGTCGAGTTGTGAAAACTGAGAATTCTACTACTGTTCTTTAGCAGTTTCCTAGAAGTCTCGTATTAAGGTTTTAATCTTGAGAACTACGACGGAATTTAAGACTGAATCTTAATACGACGTGACTTCCCTAAGAGTTCCTTAGTTCTCTAAGGTTGTGAGTTTAATGGGTTTCGTTTGTCTCCCTACTTTAAAAGTCACGACTCTATTCTTCCCAGGAGTGAATATTTCATGTAAAAAATCTTTAGTAACAGATAATAAGATACTTACTATGTTACCATCAATTCATATCGACAGTTTTTGTCGTTTTTGAAAAAATTTCAAAAATATCCAATTTAGATAGACCATTAATTAATATAAGTAGTCTGGACTAGAAACGTTTTCGTATGATTAATAATATCAATATTTTCGGTTTCATTTTTATAAATAAATTTTATAAAATATTCAAATCTACCCGGAGGGTCCACTGAATCCCAAACTAGGAAACCAGTCCTTCTAGGGGACCTCTTCCTTTACCGTTGGGTGTGGTCATAAGAACGGACCGTTTAGGGTACCTATCCCAACGGACCACCCGATGTCAGTTACCCCAGAGTTTTTCTCAGTCTGTACTGAATCACTGATTTGTTGTTTTATAATTCAAATCTTTTCTACGGACAGACTTGACAGTTAAAGAGTGAAGTTTCCCTCTGGAATGTTATTCATTCTAGTCTTAGATAAAAAGGTAGGAAGTGACAGGAGTTCTGGTATTGTCCATATATGTAACATTAAAGTCATATGTGTTACTCTAAAATCCGACCCAATTAGTACACTTCTTTTATGGAAGTCAATGGAAGAAATCTCAAAGAACTAGAAACTTGTGACGCAGAAGAACGGTGGAAGTGATAAATAAATGCACAGTGAGACGGTTACTGAAAGATTATTCTTGTACTCAGGGTCATCATTGTTTCATGTGTAGAATAAGTCAATCCTGGTGGTGGATTTTTAATTTTTAAATTTCTTTAGAGTCTCTTCTGAAAAATTTTTGAATCAAAGGATATTTAAGAGGTCATAAATCTCAAGAAGGAACTTATGTAAAAATCCTTAAGAGTAAGGTTAAATTAAATTATCTAGATAGATGAATCGTGACCCTGTTTCTAATATAAAAAACAAAGTTTGGTGAAACATCGGTGTAAAATTTTCATTATTTACATAAACAACTAAGGGAATCTCTTAATTTATTAAGTTTCTATTAGTTGAGACCTTATATAGAAACATTAAAGACTCATTTCTATCACTTTATTTCGAATTAAAAATATAAATGAAGATACGAGGTAACTCGATTAAAACGATACACCTTAACCCATCCAATTAATGTGACTTATTAAAAATTTACATTTTGAGTGATTGTGACTTAAGAGTTCTGTTTTGAAGACGAGAATAGAACAGAATATAAAACTGTAAGATGACTTGAATTAGTGACTAAAAAAAATACTTCTTAACAACGTAAATACAAACAGTTTATATAATTAGACATCAAAGGAAAGGAACACTATAGAAAAAGAGGTCAAAACCTTAATTCTATCGTGAACTAAGTATCTTACACAACAATTCGTAAGTGAACAGAGTTAGATCTAAATCCTAAAGATAATAAAGAAAGAATTTACAAATCTTCTTAAACGGTTCACCATACCCGGACCTCAAAGGGAATGTCCTTTTAAACATTGATGTTTAATTAAATTATCTTGTCACGGTAAGTCTAACAGATAATTGTATTTCTAAAGTAGATAATTCACTCGAAACCTTTGAACACGGAAAGTTCTCAAACAAGTGGAGTAGAGACCACCGAGTCTGTCTTTTCTTAGACGTATGTTACTTCCTTTGGGTCTAGGCTAGGGACCTTGCACTTCTGAGGGATCTCTTCCTTTACCGTGAGGCCATAAGAACGGGTCTCCTAGGGTACCTGTCTCCTCGGACCATCCGATGTCAGGTCCCTAAACGTTTCTCAACCTGTAATGACTCACTTATTGTACGTTTAACAATTTAAATAACGGCATTTCATCAAGTCGTCAAGTCTGATAAAGAAATAATCGGAAAATTATAAAGTATCTTAAACATAACTACCGTGGAGAGAGTAAGGACTATAACCGTTAAATACAGGAAAAAAAGGGGGATAAAACGGTCCGGTCTTTAAATAGTCAAAATAATTAAAAAAGTATTTTGATGAAAACTGATATAACTAAAAAGAGACAACCAAAGTGATAAAAGACAAAGTAACTAAAGACAGTAATAAAAGATAGGCACTAATTAAACTCAAGTTAAACGAGAAGCTCAAAGGACCTCTTTTGTGTCTATGACTAAACTCTGAAAAAAGAGTAAAGAACATAACCTGAAATCCTGAATATTAAAAAGGGGAGTAATGATACAATTGTCGTAGAATGTTTAAAACCACACAGACAAACGTGAAGGTATGACAATTTTTATGAAATGAAAAGAAGAAACTTGATGGTCAATAAAGTTCAATAGTAAAGACCTGAAGGGTGGACAAAAAGAAAATAACTAAATATTAAATTACGAGAATATCAGTTCCTTGTATGAAATATATTAACTTTAGGAAAATTTGAATAACTGTGAGTAAAAACCGGGTCTTATGTAGATGGAACTATTTATAAGACATAAACAAACTTATCTTACATATTAAAAGGTATCTATTTTGGTACGTCTTTTTTTATTATTATATCTTGAGAATTGAGAGTTCGAGAGTTTTGGGTTTGACTATATATGTATCCGTATCTTAATTATATACGTTTTATACTGTTTATCTTTTACTCTTCAGTCTATTTTTTACGTGTCTCTCGAAAAACATTTAATAAAATAAAATACATATGAAGTGTTATAACAACAAGTCTCCTTTTTAATCAAAACTACCCTAAGTAATCTAATTTATTATATCAGATTTCTTTACCAATTACTAATTAAGTCAATCAAAATTAAACAACTATAAACGAATTTTTAATTTTACTGTCTTTTTATGATAGTCATCATACTAGAAGATGGTGTTTATGACATTTATNACATATGAAGTGTTACAACAACAAGTCTCCTTTTTAATCAAAACTACCCTAAGTAATCTAATTTATTATATCAGATTTCTTTACCAATTACTAATTAAGTCAATCAAAATTAAACAACTATAAACGAATTTTTAATTTTACTGTCTTTTTATGATAGTCATCATACTAGAAGATGGTGTTTATGACATTTATTATTGTTAACATAAAGATAGTTCATAATAACACTCCTATTTATGTCTTAACATTAATATGTCACCAGAACATACTAATAATAGTCATTTAATTAAGATCTTTTTTGTATGTAACGTAATTCATGACGTTTTATTTTAATTGGGTGAGATAACTGTTTTTAAGAATATGTTTAAAATCTATTATTATAACATACAAACCCAAATAAAAACTTTTTATGTTTATTATGATACTGTGACCGTCCCATTTACCGTTTTTAGAAAATTACTGTTTAGAGTTCTTTAAGGGAATTTTTAGTAAAAAATAAGTATGGAGGGAGAACAAAATCAAGGTAAACTAAACGAATTTACCATTGAAAAATTTCTTTTCTTTTTGAGGTTATCATCATTTTTATCATTATATTTTTATTGAATGTTTTATTTCTTACATCTTTTGTCAACGAGACCAATCCCGACGTTGTTTAATAAAATCCTTCGAAATAATAAAACTTAGTAAAATCGATACCTTTCTAAGTTTAGAGTTTCAGAGTTGATTACTCTCCTAAAAACAAACAATTAAAAGACGGACGAATATTTGTCACTAGTTTTACAACAAGTTTTTTCTTCGACTATCGAGGGATCTCTGACATATAACCCCTTACTTTCAATAATAATTCATTGTAAAAGAACTCACAAATTCCTAAAACCTCTTGTCCCATTCTCAATGGTACCCATGTTATAAGTGTCTTTCTCAAACTATCGAGAGACCTCTGATGTACGTCCCTTTATTTGTAAAAGTAATTCATTGTAAACGGACTTACAAATTCCTAAAAACTCCTATCTTATTCTTAATGGTCCCCATGTTGTAAACTATATATAGGGTCACTTAAAATTTTACCTAGGATTTTACAGAAATTTCTAATACATTCTGAATACGAAAGTTAAGACTGTCTACAACTCGAACCTTCTACAATGACGACAAGAATCATCTTAGTTCGACTTGTTTCACTTTGATTAGTGAGTTCGAGTAGTCTTTTTTATTCCACCGTCCAGTGTGACTGTGGGATTTTAGACCTCTCAGTTCCTTATCTCTCTTAGTGTGTCTCTGGTTGAATGGACCTTTTTTTCCCTTACCTTGGTATTTGACCATTCTTCAGACTTACCTTTAATACTGTCGTAGTGACTCACACGAACACTTGATCATATTATTACTCTTTAAGGAGTCCCTACACCTAAATCCACCTGTGGTTGTAACAGTATCAAAATTTAAATTTCTTGGGGTTGTTCATGATTACTTCTTCTTCTTTCTTTTTTTCAAAGGAACAAAAGGATCGTTCCTCTCCTTTCGTTGGTAAAACTTTTATGGGTCTCATAAGATGTATTGTCCGTATTTCTCCTCCATCCTTAACCTTGATGAAAACCCAAAGGGACTACCAAGTAAACCACTTCTTAAACGGATGTTACGTCCTCTGGACCCAAACAAGGGACTCAACCCTTCTAGCGGACCTCTTTCATAACCGATGGGTGAGGTTATAAGACCGGACCTCTTACGATACCTGACATATCAGGTACCCAGTGTCAGTCTGTACTGACTCACTTCTGTCACTTTTCAGACGGACGTTACGATCTCTGACCCAAGTTAGGGACCCAGACTTTCTAAGGGACCTCTTCCCTTACTGATAGGTGAGGTCATAATAACGGATCTTTTGAGGTACCTGTCTCCTCGGACTGTCCGATGTCGGGTGCCCCAGTGTTTCTTAGTCCGTACTGACTTACTGATTGTGGTAGTGTGAAAGAGTAGTTCATAGATGTGACGTGCACTGTGACGTATCACAATAAATTTTCATCTGAGTCTAATGAATAATTGCACATAAAGTTTAAGATCTCTTTTGTAATTTTCAAAATTTTTCCTCATGTTAACTATAAGATTCTCGTCTCTATTTTACTTTATATTTTATAGATCTTCTTATTATAGTCTCTTATTGACGTTGTTTGTCTTTTTAGTAATGTTTGTATAATCTGTAATAGAGTTGACCTAGGCATTAGTGAAATTTACCTTATCAGATTTATGTAGTTAATTTTTTGTCTTAGTATTCTCACCTATTTTTTTAAAAAATTAGATTTATACCCAAACCTCTTCCGTTACCGTTGGGTGAGGTCATGAGAACGGACCCTTTAGGGTACCTACCTCCTCGGACCACCCGACGTCAGGTGTCCCAGCGTTCCTTAGTCTGTGCTGACTCTCCGAAGTGAAAGTGAAAAGTGAAAGTATGTGACCTCTTCCTTTGCCGTTGGGTGAGGTCACAAGAACGGACCTCTTAGGGTCCTTGCCCCCTCAGACCACCCGACGGCAGATACCCCAATGTGTCTCAGTCTGTGTTGACTTCGCTGAATCGTCGTCGTCGTTTATATATAATGGATGAGTGAAATTCTTTCGATAAAATTTACATTTCTGTGTCGAACCAATATACTTACCTCTTTACATATAGTACGAGTAATATTAGTTTACTTTTTAACACATTGTAATAATTAAAGGTTATTTCTTCTGAAGTCTTGTTCCCTTTAATAGTCCCTATTTCTTCTTATAATATATTGTTATTTCACCACTTAAGCATTCCCTCTACATTATTAGGAATTGTATGTACATGGAATTTTTTAGTAGTTTTATTCACTGTACTTTTGATTGTCTTGACGTTTTTCTTTATCTGTTTACGTGAGAATTCAACCTTTGAAGTTATGGGGAGAAAGTCGTCAACCATCTAGGTCGTCTATCTTTAGTCATGTCTATACGAACTGTACTTGTCATACGATGTTTGTTCTGTCATCTTCTCTTACCAAGTGAATTGTATAGTTCTTAACCCCTCTCCTCCTCCTTAGGGTCTTTCCACCATACTTATCGAGTAACATTTTACCGTGTGGAGTGTACCCTGAGTTTGAGTGTATGTGGATCAACCCTGAGTTTGGACGTTAGAAGGTTGGTTATGGGGATTTGAGTAGAGTCCTGAGTTACTTCAAGTTCAAGAAATACAGAGCTGTGTCTTCCTTAAGTCACTCTCCGTTTCACTATCCGTTCATCATCTAAATAATTATATCGGACGAACACTTCTTATGTTCGTCGTCACTTTTCCCGAGTTCGAAATCTTTATTCACCGTACGTACGTACGAGTCAGTAAGTCAGTACAGGTTGAGAAACTTAGGGGTACCTGACGTCGGACGGTCCAAGGAGACAGAAACCTTAAAAGGTTCGTTCTTATGATCTTACCCAACGGCAAAGGAAGAGGTCTCTCAGAAGGGTTGGGTCCCTAGATTGGCGATAGAAGACGTAGAGGTCGTATAGTAAATGGAGACACGGTATACCCTTTATTTATCCGATGTATAAATATTAGTTACCTTTTAACCTTCCCTCTCTTCTGATAAACGAAGGAGAGGAAACATTTCCACAACGTCCTTATACCCCCGTACTTTCCTATCAGTGTAGGGTCCAGAGTCCACTCAAGTGACCTGTTCGGTGGTTGGACTCCCAGGAACCGCAGTACGTCCTTTCTTAAGTTCTCGTTCAATACCATTTCACTTTCGTCTCTCTATGGAAGGTATCTGGTTTGTACTAGGTAAAGTTTTCCACTCTCATCGGAACCTTCTTTGTGTGAGGTGTCTCACACCCGGTAGAGTCTTCCACTCTCACCGAGACCTTCTATATAATCCAACCATGTTTTCTTTAGCGACAAAGTCTGGTACTTAAAATTTAGTAATATTGAGTCGAGTTTGTGTAGAAATAATTAGTTTTATTCTTGGTAATGTAGTTATATAAAAACGGTTTCTCTTTGTTTAAATAAATGAGGACATCGTTTTTTAGGTACGAAGTCCTAAACTACTTGAGAACCTTTTGTAACGAGAAATGTCGTAGTCTGGAACGAAGATAGTGGTCAGTGTAGGTGAGCCATAACAAAAACGAGACCGAGGTAGGGAAGGAAGAAAGACCTCAATAAAGAGGTGACTAGAGGTCATCGTGTGACCCGTGGATGACTGGACGTCTCAAGGAGAAAGTCCTAGGATAATAAAACGGAAAAGTATGACAAGTACCCCAAGAGTTCCGTTTTTATGACTTCACCAAAAGGTAAGGGAAGAGGTCGTTTCATTACGAGTTTTAAGAGGTTCGGTCCGAAGTCGTTATGCACTTGGTACTTGAAGGTCTACATGTTCGACCAAAATCTTTTCCGTCTCCTTGGTCTCTAGTTTAACGGTTGTAGGCGACCTAGTACCTTTTTCGTTCTCTCAAGGTCTTTTTGTAGATAAAGACGAAATAACTGATACGGTTTCTGAAACTGACACACCTAGTGTTATTTGACCCTTTTAAGACTTTCTCTACACTTATGGTCTGGTGGACTGGATGGAGAACTCTTTGGATATACGTCCAGTCCTTCGTTGTCAATCTTGACCTGTACCTTGTTGTCTGACCAAGGTTTTCCTTTTCCTCATGCAGTTCCGACATATAACAGTGGGACGAATAAATTGAAGATACGTCTCATGTAGTACTCTTTGCGACCTGACCTTCTTTGTGTTCGACCTTAGTTCTAACGGCCCTCTTTATAGTTATTGGAGTCTATACGTCTACTGTGGTGGGAATACCGTCTTTCACTTCTCCTTGATTTTTCGACGAACTACTTTCACTTTCTCCTCTCACCTTTTCAACCGAATTTCGAGTTGTAAGTCTTTTGCTTGTAGTACCGTAGACCAAGGTAGTGAAGTACCCTTTATCTACTCTTTTGTCACCTTCTTCACAGTCTGAAATAAAAAGACCCGAGGTTTTAGTGACGTCTACCACTGACGTCGGTACTTTAATTTTCTGCGAATGAGGAACCTTCCTTTCAATACTGGTTGGATCTATCGTATAACTTTTCGTCTCTGTAATGAAACGGTTGTTTCCAGGTAGATCAGTTCCGATACCAAAAAGGTCACCAATACATACCTACACTCTCAACCTGACACTTCTTTCGACTCGTGGTTTCTTAACTACGAAAACTTGACACCACAACCTCTTCTGAGAACTCTCAGGGAACCTGACGTTCCTCTAGGTTGGTCAGTAAGACTTCCTCTAGTCGGGACCCTAAAGAAACCTTCCTTACTACGATTTCGACTTTGAGGTCATGAAACCGGTGGAGTACGTTTCTCAACTGACTAACCTTTTCAGAGACTACGACCCTCCCTAACCCCTGTCCTCCTCTTCCCCTGCTGTCTCCTACTCTACCGACCTACCGTAGTGTCTGAGCTACCTGCACTCAAACTCACTTGAGGCCCTCAACCACTACCTGTCCCTCCGGACCACACGACGTTAAGTACCCCAGTGTTTCTCAGCCTGTACTGACTCGTTGACTTGACTTGACTTGACTTGACCTTTTGTAAAAGGTTGAGGACGACCAACACCTTTGTAAAAGAGACGTTTTTCAACAGTTCTACGAACTTCTTTACCATCGGTCAACCTCTCTCCAGTCCACTTATACCACCCACTCCGTTTTGAAGTATTGGGTTAAGTAAGATGAAAACTTCGTAACCAACATATTGTACGTCAGAACGTCTTCACCCGGGTAAAACAACTGGTTATGGTCGACGTCCGTGACGTCAAAAGTCACGTAGTGTAGTTAAACGACTCATATGAAGAGTCTACATTACCTTAAGTCTTTCGACATCACCTAGTCTGGGGGTTTGTCACTGGTACTAGATAAAAACCACGTTAAACCAAAACCCTTCACGAAACCTCGAAGATGAGCCAGATCGGTGACTCGACCAGTAGTGGTCGACAGTATATTTCAGGTGAAAAACAACGTACAGTGTTAAGCTGGTTCTTTACAAAGTGACAATGACACATTTTATTCTCTTCTGTTATGAAGTTTTACTACAGAAAAACATAAAAGCCAGTGGAATGTTCCGTGGGTTAATACCTCGAAAAAGTGGAAAGGTTAAACGAAGTTTACGACTTGTTGGTATCTTACTAGTTGTAACTAAAGAAGTCGTTGAAGAGTATCAACATTCTCTTAGTCGAAGCTACTACGAGAGTCGAACAATAACTGTTGAAGATGACCGACCGGTGATGTGAGGAGTAGAAATTCCGATAGTAGAGGAAACGTTTTGAAGAACTTGGTGGTGACATACAAAAAAATCGTCAAGGACCCTGGTTAATCAACAACTACAACGTTCAACAGAGGTGACGAAATTCTGAGTAAAACTTGAACTTAAATTTTTAACGAACTTGAACGAAAAACAGATTGTAGTAAAGATATTAGATTTTATTTATATTTTATTTGTCGTTCATTACGGTAATCTTTTTTTTTTTTTGTTCTTTACACGTAATTTTACTACATTTTGTATTGGTAAATAAATTCTTACATAAGGTTATAGTTTGTCGTTTCGAGTTATAACGTTTCGACGTTAACGAAAACGTGGTTGGATTATGTAAGGTGTTCGTCTTATATTAGACAGAGTTTTCAGTTCTTATGGGACTTTTTACCCAAACAAGTAAAAATACCCAACCCATCAAAATATCCCATTAGTCATCCTCAGGTTCCGATTAGGGAACCTGACGTTCCTCTAGGTTGGTTAGTTAGGATTTCCTTTAGTCAGGACTTATAAGTAACCTTCCTGACTACAACTTCGACTTTGAGGTTATGAAACCGGTGGACTACACTTCTCGACTGAGTAAACTTTTCCGGGAATACGACCCTTTCTAACTTCCGCCCTCCTCTTCCCCTACTGTCTCCCACTCTACCAACCTACCGTAGTGACTGAGTTACCTATACTCAAACGTATTTGAGGTCCTCAACCACTACCTGTCCCTCCGGAAGACACGAGGTCAGGTACCACAGTGTTTCTCAACCTGTACTGACTCTCTGACTTGACTTGACTTAGTCATCCTCCCAATAAGGTTGATAAAACCCTTCTCCCAACCCTAAAGGTCCTTAACTCGGTGACGAGTAAAAATCAGTCGAAAAGTATCAGTCGAAACCTTGACAGTACCGTGGACACCCGTACAGTAAATCGTATACGATTATATAATGTCACTCACATATTACTTCGAGTTCCAGATGACCTTCAACTTAAAAGACGGTGGAACCCGGACTAGTAAAGATTAATCTAAAATAACATAGGAATTACCGGGACAGTAAGCAAATTTCCAACACGAAACGGAGAGAAGGGAGGACAGAGTTATCCTTTTGGAGAGGAGACCTCTCTACAGATAATTTGACCAGTTTTAATCGTTTCTACTATAAACTTTTGAAATTTCTGACTAATTTACTGAGTGTTTAAACTGTTCATAAATAAGTTATCTTAGTTGCCTTTAAACAGTTATTGTTACTCTCTGGTATCGAGAACTCGATCTTTGACATGGATGGGGGAGGGTATCAAGACGAAACACTGTCATAGTGAGTAATAAGATAGAGTAAAGAGTGTTGTATTCTTCCTAACAGTCGTCCTTCGACAACTTCTGATATTAACGGGTAAGTATGATACGAAATATTCTGGACGAGGTCACCAGAGTCATCGACTCACTGGTAGAAATTGTTAGAGGAGCTCACTTTTCTGATCCAAGTCGTTAGCCACTTTAGTTCTCTAAGGTAAGAGGGTCAGACTCGACTCCCTATAAGTATGACTCGCCACCGTCGTCGACCTGTCGTCGTGGTCAAGGGTTTCCGGAGGTTGTGTGTCGGGGACACCCTCCTAGACGCTCCCTGCCAGTCATTTCTCGTTCAAAGGGTAAAGAGTGGTCCGTGTCAAAGACCGAGGTATCGGGTCTCCGAGTCGGATTCTCTTCTAGTTTCGTCGAAGTTTGTGAATGTTGTGAGATGGGAACGATCCTTTTAATGATGTTATATTCGTCTTACACCTGTCAAATATAGGGTCCCATAATAGATTTTGTTTTCTCGTTGGTTGATTATTAATCACCTCTAATTGTAGACTGTACTATGGTTATCTTTATCTGGTGAGTCTTTAAATCGTCTAATTATTTCCAGTCTGTTTCTCGGACTGGTTTTACTGTTAGTAGGGATCATCAGTCCATTTAACAGACACACGGGTTTTGGTCCTATAAATTCTCTACAATCTCTACCGTATGAGACGTCCTTTCTCTGAAGTGACTTCTCCATGTTGGTTCAATGATTTGTTTGTGTGTTTGTTATTATTACTTTTACTTTTAAGGGGTCCGGTCACCACCCCCGTCCCTTAGTTATAGGTCTCAACGATGTTCTATAACAGATTTTATAACAAAAGTCGTTTATCAATATTCTGTACACTTCTTTGTCATTTCGCACTGGGTATGTTTGACTGAAACTCCCTAATATGAGTCGTCTATTTCGAAGATTCGTCGATATTAATATAAGTCTCTCCATGTTTGTACATATGGATGTATATCGTGAATACGATTAAAAGATATTGTAACACCTTATAAACTCAACCTTAAGTCAATATACGTTCACTTTCTCATTTAAGTCCCCTATGTTCACTAATTGATAATCTTGATGTCGCCATTGTAAAGGAACATGATCGTGGTACCTTCAGCACAACTATGTTCACCATTTTATTAATAACTCGAAAGAGGATTCATTAAGGGAAGAACAATACCTGTATTCTTCTGTACAATCATGGGTTTCTATTGGGTTAAATTTTTGTATGGTTTCTCGAAAACTACTCCTGTACATCCAACGTGTCCCACTCTTTCGTCATTACTCTGACGGTGGAGTTATTTATAAAACCGTCCTGCTCAAAATTCTGGACGTGTTATCAGGTAATACAACTAACTAGATGGTCCCAAACCACTCAGACAAGGAGAAACTCTTATAAAACCAACGAAGGGAAGATGAAGTCACGAAGAGTTGAAGTCACGATAACTGTAAAACACGATCAATTAGGAAGGAACACCACCTTACACAACACATAACATCTTCCAGGTCGTCGTAACGACCGGAGATGGGTGATTCACAGTCATCGTGTAGGGGCGGGGGTTCCCCACTGGTTTTATGGAGGTTTACAACGGTTTACGGGGGAGTTCTTGTCTTAGTAGAGATTTACTTTTGGTGGTGAGATAATTTTTGTGTAAAATTACTAACGGGACTAATATTTTCGTTACGTTTTAAATAACTTTGTGTAACAAATTTTATGTCTTTTGATTATACTTTTTGTAGTCGTAAAATAAAATCAAATGAGACTGTAGTAGTGAATTTTGTAAACATAAAGTCCTATAAAAAACAGACAATAATTTAAATTTAAATAATACAGTGAACCGTAGGATATTAAGACACATGAATAAGTTATAAAAATACTCGGTAAACGAGTACAGTACTTTATCAGAAATTTTTTCACCAAAACTTACCGGTACGTCACGGGTTAACGTGTCATTCAAAGAGAAAAAAGAAGAAGAAAAAAGTTAAATCCTATTGAGAGGACTCGGGTACAGTTTGAAATCCAAGAGACCATATTACTCGAGAAACAGATCATTCTTTTACTAAGACTTGTTTCGGGAAAAATAGTAAAACAAATCATTTCTCGTATACCTCAGTACCTTAACCTGGACGTCAATAAGTTATATATGAATCACGAAATTAAAAGACTAAAAACCATAATAGGTCAATCTGTGTAAAGTATAATTTTATAAAGTTTAGGTTTCTGTGAAGTTCAACATAAATTGATTACTTTCTTACTTATGATCAAATCTTTATTAACACTATATCGTAACTATTACACGATTCGTGGTCTAAACGTTCAAATAGTCTGTTAAATTAGGGTGGGAATTCCACGGATTATTATTTCGTACGTGTTTTCATTGATGTTGTATGTTATATTACTCTTATTCTTCGTTCTTCTATATGTTTTATGTTACCCTTAAGTCTTCTTTCTTTTCAGGTTATCCACTCCATTCCTATCCGGACCTACTCCTTCGTCATGAATTGCATGCTTTTACTGAACTTGAACCTTCTACCTGTGGTTCTCTTTTCTAACCTCCAGTCACTTCAGTCCCTTTTCTGAACCTTAAGATCTAGTTCTATAAACCGTACTTCTCCTTTCCCCACCTTTACGTTCCCTCATTTCCCTTTCCCTTCCTCGTCTTCAGTTACTCTTGAATAAGAACGGTCCATGACACGATATACAGAATGGATGTAGTAAAGTCATGAGTGTAGAGGTGCAAATTTTATTTTGGTTCTGTGGATCAGTGGGTCGAAAATTTACCGTTTTTACCGAAACATCAATTGTTTACCAACTCTACGTTAAGTTCGTCTTCTAAAGGGGGTTACTAGAAATTTAATGGGATACGGTGGAAATTTTACAGTATATGAGATAATGAATGAGGTTTAGGTTTATTTAGATCTTTAGGAGAGTTCGAAAAGGAGAATTTGTTCTAGGTAGTTACAAAAGTCCCAAGACACCTGTGGAGGAAGTAATGGGGGGGGTACTATGATGTGTGTGTGTGTGTGTAGACGGAGAAAGAAGTTGGGTGAGGGACACTATATCATATAAAAAACTTTCAGTTCTTTTATAGAAGTAGTAGTGATACCGAAATTACTACCCTTGTTCACAGGGGTTTATAAGTGACTAGACTGTTTTGTCTTAGGTTCGTCCCCATGACTGTAATTCGTGAAGGTGGAAGAGGGTTTAACAACAGTTATACGGAGAGAAGGTTTCATTAATATTTTAAACCCGTGTACGGAAATAGGGAAAGAACGGAGGTGCATACAACCACCACCTAGGACCGAACAATCTTCAGAAGTTTATGATGTTTCTTTTAGACGACTATCGTTCAACGTACGCCCTCACTCTCAAAATTCAAACGAAAGCCACAATCCGAATCTTGACCTAACTAAAAACATGATTATCACATTAAAGGTCCATAAACAAAATCATTGTTTGTCATAAACTTTACTGACGAGAAGTCGTCATTCAAATATCGATTAATCTTCTCACAGAGTGACTACGAGTGATTACTTTCCCTCTCGATAATGACTAGTCTCACACTTACAAAGTTCCTATCGTAGTATTTTACGACAAACGAGTCAAGACATTTATGTACGATAAACGAAATGAATGTTGTTGGGTAGCTACTGAATTCACGTATGATGCGGACATACAACCCACTTTATTTTTAGAGTGATTGTACTCGAGAGTGGTTTCACGGGATAGACGATAATTTGAAAATAATTCTTGTCTCTATTTTGTTAAGAGAAACCTCATCCTTAATCTCACGGACAACTACTAGTGACTTCACTTATTCCTTCTCTGTTATACTCTCTCTCGGTGCAAGAGTTCCTTTGGGGAGCGACCAGTACGGACAACACTACACTGGAACGGGAAGGGTAAGGGCCTCCATGAAGTCCAGTGAAGTGTAGTTACCTATTGTCTTGCCGATTTACAGGACCTCACTCACGACGTCACACACTTCTATATTTCCGGTGAGAACCCTACCCACAGACTTACATCCAAAACAACAGTCCTATCTTTCGTCGGAGTCTCGGTCGCTCGGTTCACGACGTAAGGTGCCACTCTGTCCTCGAAAACTCTTTCGGTGGTGGAGCTGAGCAAAGGCACCCAAACCCTTACTACTCCTGTTCGCGGTTGTATAACCCCTTCTAGGATTCGACCTACTCGAGGAATCCCTCCTCGACCTTTGATCCTTTCACTCTCTTTTTTCTATAAACATATTTGTTTTATGTATCAAAGTCTTAATTGGTTTTGTTTCTTTCCCGTCAATCTGCCGTATTAACAAAAGTGATGTCACAAAGTAAAAAGACAAAATGACCCTCACTAGAGTGACTCAGTCAGTCAACAAGGTCGAAACTTTTCTGTACTCCTACACAAGTTCACAGAGTGGTTCTGTAAGTCTGTTTTTGTCTCACCTGTATGTTAATCTTACAAATGAAAATTTACATAAAAATAAAGTCATAAAAAATGTATAGAGTACAGTTTTATCGTCTTTTTAACGGTTCTAAAGATAGTGAAGAAAAAACTGAGGAAGAATTTCAAAGGTGGAGAAACGAATATAATGAGTAGACAAGAACTTACAACAGATGAAAAAGATAATCTTAGGAATTGTATCAAAAGTATAATGAAAAATTAAGGTCTAGACAATTAAGATTTTAGACACCGAATTAGACCACGACTACAAACGAAACAGAAAAGTATGACACTCAAAAAATAAAGAGGTAAGCAAAACCAAAAACAAATGACGGGGAAATCCAGTGGAACACTAGAAACAACTTTAGACCTGCACCTGGACAATATAATTTATTATCCTTGAGTTCTTTTATCCGGTGATCATATTCCAAAATACAACTACACCGACCTCATAATATATATTATAAACGGTGTTGACATCCGTAGTCTCGACAGTTTCAAGAGATGATAGATTAAAACAGAGAGGAAATATAACCTCGAAGAGAAACATGACAAGAAGTCTGTTTTAGATAAAGAACGTCAAGGAAGACGGTCTTAGGTGACAATAAATAACCTCGGACAACACCCCTCCCTTTGAAAGATGTGATAATAGTAAGGAAATCATCGAAATACAGGGAAACGTCAATGGAATTGTGTACAAAGGATCGTAAAAAAGGGGGATACACTCTTGGTGGGGGTTGGTTTTTTTTTTTTTTTTTACGATCTCTTCCGACCTTAGGTCCTTTACTGGGTGTGAACCCACTCAATTCCGTGACCATTTTATAAACGAAAGATCTCACCTCATCCAGAAACAATGCTTTTTACTAATAAAGTGTTAAAGTGTTACTAATGAAAAGGGGAGAGGAACGGTCTCGGTACTTCCCTAGAAAGAACCGAGAAATGGAACTCTTGAATCACTACCAGGACCTCCAATATGAATCCTCTCACACCCAGGTCCTGTAAAGAAGAGAGTCTGATCAAGTGTAAGTCGGAGGTGTTAAACAGTTTGAAAGATAAATAGAAGGATGGTCAAATACCGAGATCACCTGGAACAAGGTCCATTATCGTAAGTGAAGAACATAAGTGGATTGAGAGGTCTAAACTCACAACTTTAGACGGGATATTGGAGTCAAGAGATTATCCGGGTCCTTTTTAGTAATTAAAACAAACGAGTGGGAAAAAGAATGACATTCCCATCCCCACTACCGATGGTTCTGGAAATGTATTACCTCGACTTCGGTCTTCACAGAAAGTAAGTAATAAAATAAGTTGTTACACTTCGATTACCGTTTCAACTGATATAAATTGAAAATTCTAATAGAAGAGAGGACAGAAACAGTCGTAAGTGATGAAAAGGAGAAGGAAGAGGTGACCGAGTAATAATTAATAAGAAAGGAGATTAGGATCTAAAAGTTAATGACGGTGGGATATGTAATAGCGACTCGAACCGAAATCGTGGTACTTATACTACGTCTTAAGGGTTAGACATAGTTGTAGGGTCTATACTAAAGGGTAAAATAAAAGTTACCGGTTAGACTGAATAAAATTACCTTCATGGTCCCGAAGAGTCCACCTCGATCACAATTTCTCGGGTGGAACGATTACGTTCTCTACGTCCTTTGAACCAAATCTATGGACCCAGTCCTTCTGGGTAGGGGACCTCTTCCTTTATAGTTGGGTGAAGTCATAAGAACGGACCTTTTAAGATATCTGTTTCCTCCGATGTTAGGTACCTCAACGCTTCTCAGTCCGTGATGACTCGTGTGTGTGTGTGTTACCTTCATAGTTTATTGGAAGTTGTTTTTTCTACAGTTTTGAGTATTAGAATAAGGGTAAAGATAAACGGAAGAAGTAAAGGTAGAACTACCTATCGTGTTGAAAAGTAGTTAGTTTACTCATTTGGACTTGGGAATTAGAAAGAGTTTACTATAGTTGTTTAAATAAGGGTAAAAATTTAATATTTAGGAGAAGAGGTATAGATGACCGTATCTGAAACAAGTCAAAAAGTGGTAGAAGTAATAGAGAATGGGTCTGATACCGTTAGTTAGGATTTATTGGAAAGAAAACCTAGTTAGGTTATAAATACTCAACACATCATGATGTCCCCAAGGGACCACCGATCCACCATTTCTTAGGTGGATGGTTACGTCTTCTGTGTCCCTTCTAGGGGACCTCTTCCTTCATCGTTGGGTGAGGTCATAAGAACGTGTCTTTTGGGGTACCTGTCTCCTCTGACCACCCGATGTCAGGGACCTCAGTGTTTTTTCAGTCTGTGTAGAATCGATGATTTGTTGTTGTGTTGATGATTTTTTGTCTCGTAAGTCTGTATTGGACTAACAATAGGGAGACGAAATTAGAAAGTTACCGAAACTTTTGAACATCGTATTTTACGTTTAAGAACTTGGAGTAATTTCGGAAATTGATGTGGGACCGGATTGAGGGATGAGAGTGAAAGGATAAAAAAAGATTTATGCACTGAACAAAGGTTGTAAAACTTGATATGTGTTGGGTGGGATAATATTTTATAAAAATGTCCAAAAAGAAAAACAAAAATTACTGGAAGGGTATTGAAAAACGAACTTATTAAGAAGGACTTGAAAGTTCTAGTTCAAGTTCGTAGTGGAAAAAAAACCTTCAGAAAGAGACAGAGAAGGGGTGTAGTAGGAAGAACGGTGAGGGTACGAATCACTGAGGAAACACAAGATGGACATGAGAACTTTGTATCGGACTTCATTATACTCGAGGAGCTGACCTAGGATTTTGTCTTTTTTCCTTTTTTGACCATTATAGCTTTACAATTTTTTGATGTCAAGTCAATTATCGTTACATGGATCTGTCGTAAAATTTTTCGTCTCTGTAATGAAACGGTTGTTTCAGGTAGATCAGTTTCGAAACCAAAAAGGTCATCAGTATGTACCTACACTCTTCACCTGATATTTCTTTCAACTCGTGACTTCTTAACTACGAAAACTTGACGTCACAACCTCTTCTGAGAACTCTTAGGGAAACTGACGTTCCTCTAGGTTAGTCAGTTAGGATTTCCTTTAGTCAGGACTTATAACAAACCTTCCTGATTTCGACTTCTACTTTGAGGTTAGGAAACCGGTGGACCACTCTTCTTGACTGAGTAAACTTTTCTGGGAATACGACCCTTTCTAACTTTCGTCCTCCTGTTCCCCTACTGTCTCCTACTCTACCAACCTACCGTAGTGGCTGAGTTACCTGTACTCAAACTCATTCGAGACCTTCAACCACTATCTGTCCCTCTGGACCGCACGACGTCAGGTCCCCAGTGTTTCTCAACCTGTGCTGACTCGCTGACTTGACTTGACTTACGTATAAAGAATTAAATCGTATACATGGTATCTTTATACCGTGTCAACTGAATAGACATTTTAATCCAATTATTGTCGTGAGTAGAGACTATGAGATTGACTCCTGACTTAGCCTCTTCGGTGTACTTCCTGATTTTATTCGTTCGTGAATCCTGATTCCTGGTCGGTTGTTAGTGAATTGTAATCCATAATAATATTAATAACTGTTTTTTCACGAAAAAAGTATGGGGGGGTGACCTGAGACTTCAGGGATTCACGGATCGTACCATGGATAGTTTGTCTTTTATGAGTCATTTATAAACACCTTGTTTATAACTCATCCAAGATTATAAAAGGAGAAGAGAGGGATCTATCCGAAGAGTATTGTACTGTCTTTATTTAGGGGACGACCAACCAAATAAATTAACTTGTCTTAAGTACTGTTAAAGTGGTAATGAATGTAAGTGTGACTTGAGAAGATGTGGAGTCTGGAGCTTTCTTTGACGTAAAGTAGGGGTACGATCTTGAGATAAGATGTCATGGTTCTCCATCTAAAAAAAGGTCGGGTGCATAGAAAACCTTCAGTTGTGAGAGAAAAAATAACTTAAAGATCGAAATACCAGTTACTTTTAGGAGTTGAACGGGGGTCTATCTTTAAAAAAGAATTATAGCCTGTCAGAAGTCTTAATTTTACCTATTCAACATTGACACTTGACAGATCAGATAGACCTCGGTATTTTAAACGTTTCGTCTCTTCTTTTAAATTGATGAGTCCTAATTAAGTTATTTTGGTGACTTAAGGTTCGATTTTGTATGAATTTAATACGTATTAGGATGGATGGACTCCTGTGTGTTCGTTACTAGTTAAAGTTACGATGACGAGAAAAAATACGGGGTACAGGGGACACGTGGTACCCACTAATTCGGATATAAGATAGAAAAAGATAAGGAATAAGTAAAAATTATATGGTTACTTGTAATAAGGAGGACCCCTTTCAGGACCGTACGTAGACGTATGTCTGAGTATCTGTTTGTGTGGTGTTTGTACATACGTGTGTCTTTCTGTGTGTGTCTATGTGTGTAGTGTTTGTAAGTGTGTGTGGGTGTTTAGTCCGTAGTATGATACACGAGGGTCCTTGGATCAGGAGGAAATAGTTCCGTAACCAACGTGAATAAAATTAAAATAAAAACAAACAGAATGAACGATCTGAAATTTGAGACACTAGTCTATTGGTACAGATGGGTCAAGAAATAAAGACCAACATTCATGTCAATCAACGAGTCAGTACAGGCTAGGAAACTAGGGAACCTGACATCGGACGGTACGAGGAGACAAGTACCTCAAGAGGTCCGTTATTATGATCTCACCCATCGGTAAGTGAAGAGGTTTCCTAGAAAAACTGGGTCCCTAGCTTGGGTCCAGAGGACGTAACGTCCGTCTAAGAAATAACAGACACGATGGTCCCTTCGTGAGATTCATGTCATTTTTAACGTATTAAGTTGTGACAACTTACTATTTACTTACTCACTTATTTTTATTTAAAAATTTTAGAATCATTGAGACTTATGGTCTAAGGTTTATATAACAATGAAACCTCAATTTTAACTGTAGTCCCTTCATCCATAAACATAAAAAGAGATGTACAACGTACCAGATTTTCTATCCGTGCGTGTTTACGTCAGTTCTTAGACGATAGGGTGGGAAAGAAAACGGTTTAGTAGAATCTGTGAACCAGGTCTAACGACCTTTTATAAACCGTATCTGAAAAAGAAAGTGACTTCATTAAGATGTTTGACTATACTAGTTTTCTATGATAGTAAACTTTTTAACAACACGTTTTGTGACCGATAAAGGAAAACAATAAGGGTGGGTCACCTCGGTTTAAATCTTTATTAAATATAGGTCTTATACAAAATGGTGATTCTTAGTGTCATTTCATCTCTTCATTAAAAAAATTATAGAAATTTATTTATTTTGTTTAATGTTATTTGTTATTGATATGTTATTGATACAGTCGAATCTGAAGGGACCACCGAGTCTCCCATTTCACAGACGCATGTTACGGATGTTACACCTTCGGGGTCCAAGTTAGGGACCCAGTCCTTCTATAGGACCTCTTCCTTTACCGTTGGGTGAGGTCTTAAAAACGGACCTTTTAGGGTACCTTCCACCTTGGACCATCCGATGTCAGATACCCCAGCGTTTCTCAGCTTGTGTTGACTCGCTGAAGTGAAGTGAGTGAACACAGTCGTATATCCTAAACGTAATCTTTATGACACTACCTTTGTCCAAACAATGTCCACACACCCATCTTTTTACGACGAGATTCAAAACGTACCACTTACACGAAACACTAACGTCTTAAAAGGTTTCGAACGATATTAAAAACAAAAAAGAGAAGAACAGACAGAGTAATAGTAGTATATAGCCGGTTTTTAAAATTGGTGTAAGGACTTACAGTGGGAGGTCATGTCAGTTTATATACATATATTTGTTATCTGTAGTTTGACGACCAGTAAAGTGTCTTCTTTAAAAGGATAATGAGCGATCGTCACTATTGTTCACTTTCGGTACCCGTTGGACGTATAGAAAGGAAATTCGATCTATTGGAGTCATAATACGATTGTCCGATTTACTCAGGATTCAACTAAGTCATAGAAGATATTTGTAAATAATATGACGTGTCATTAATAAGTATATATCTGACTAAAGGGTCCACCTAATCTTGAGAAACGTGTACGTCAGACATAGTATAGAGGAATACATAGAGGTCCAAGATCTTGTTATGAGTTATTTTGTCTAAAAACATTTACAAGGAACTTATTTACACATAATATTAGGATTATTACGGGGAATTGATGATATGATTAAAACTTTGTTATCGTATAGTATTAATTAAACATACCAATTGACATCGGGTGTTACCCTACAATGACTTACTAGTTAACGGAAAGTAGAAGGTGGAAACGTCCCGGAAAGACGAACTTATCTAATGATAAACTCACAACGCTAAACGGAAGACATTTTATTAATCCATACACTTTGGTTCTTGTCTAATAACCTATTCTATTTAGGTCATGAAGGAAAAATTTCATATTTAACTTTTATGAAAGCATTATTTCATTTATAAGAAAGGGTTGACTGATGATGTGTAGAAAGACGTATAGAGTAAGTTGGTGACTTCTTTTATTTTATCGTTTCCGGGGAAGTCGTCTTTTCTTCTTTTTTTTTTTCGATTCTGTTAGTCTTAATTTCTAATAAAAAAGAATAAGATCTTGACTAGTTAGAGATGGGGTTCTTTTAATTGTAGAATGAAAGGAAATGGAGAAAGAGGTATCGGTACCCGGTGTCTACTGGGAGAACGATTAGTCTTTCTTCGTTTAGGATAAGAAAGAGTAAGAGAAAGGTAAAAATAAGAGGTACTTAAGTAGATATTTAAATGGTGAAAGTCGGAAAAAATAATACGTAGATAAGAATTGCCAACGTACTTAATTCGTGAGTACGAATACGTTTATTAATTTCAATTTATAGGTCGGGGTTAGGACGAATTTATTTAAGATCATGTAAAGACACATTGACAACCTGTGGTGGAAGACATCAGGAAGACTTTTAAATTCAGACAATATAGGTTTTACCTCGAGTGACAAAAAGTAGACTTCAGAAGAGGAAGAAAATACGAGTAAAGACAAATACAATCGTGTCAAGGTGGGTAGTCATTTGAAATGTCCGTATTTACTTTGAAGAGAGAGAGAATGAGAGGACCACCGAGTCTATTATTTCTTAGATGGACGTTAAGTTCTCAGTATCCAAACTAGGGACCCAGTCCTTCTAGGGGATCTCTTCCTTTATCGTTGGGTGAGGTCATGACAACGGACTTTTAAGGGTACCTGTCTCCTTAGACCACCCGATGTCAGGTATCTCAGCGTTTCTTAGTCCGCCTTGACTCACTGATTGTGCAAGTGAAAGTGTGAGAAAATGAACCAAGAACCCAGGTTATTCAAAGGTTGAGGAGAAATATGGACACATTATTGAATAGGATAGAAGGGGAGTGGAAATATGTATATATATATACAGTAATGGAGAGGTCAAGTCCATAACATTATAAGAGGTCAGATGGATGGTGTATAGATTTTTGGTAGGTCAATAAATCGTAAGATAATAATTTTTGGTGGACACTCCCCTTTTTTTCTGTATCAAAACTTTTCCAGCATACGACTTACACTGAAAGATGGAAAGGTCTGTTTTACGATACGTAAGTGATTTAGATTAATCACTTACCCAACTGTCCTTCCGATGCGAAAGAGTCGAGTATACCTCAATTAAAGTCTGTATACTCACTCAAGATCAGTTACCTTATATATAGTCATAGTATTTATACTGAATGTTTAACCGGATTTTGAAGAAATGTGTTAGGAGGTGAGAAAAGTAGAAAGTGGAAAACACCAACAGTATCTTCTTAGTGTCCAGAGATTTACGGACCCGTCGTATTTCTTATCTACGTACACATACGTATTGACTTAGTGAAACAACATGTGGACTTTGATTGTGTTACAACAATAAATTGACATGATGTCGTATTTTATTTTGCAAAAAATTTTAAGGTGATAACACTGTGATAACTGTTCTTGTGCTCGGTAGTAGACTAATTTTATTTTTAGTCTTTTTGGTTTAACTACTTACAAGATATTCTACTTACCGGATATTAGAAGTTTTCGCAGTTCTAGGACTTTCATTTTTTTAAAAATTTATGTATAAGAAATTTTTTCGTTGATTAGGTCTGACTTCCTCTAACCTTTGTACTGTTTGAATTTTTTTACACTGGGACTTGACCTAGGAAACGACATTTCCAGTGATAATCATACTATCCTTTATAATTGACTCCAAACTTCTAATTCACCAGTGTTACGTAACTACAATTCAAGAACGTAAACGTAACACTGATATATCCTCTTATAGATAAATACATTATTTATATGTAATTTAATAAACTTTTATTATATCGTATTACAATCGTTGAGTTCACTGAGTTTTTTGATTCAAGAAATAGGAGATAAACGTTGAAAAACGTACAAACTCTATAAAAAGTTTTCTTTTTTTTAAAAATTCATTAATTTTTGATCACAAAATCACATATCTATGCCCTTAAAAAGGTTTTGACTTTTGTCTACCACAGAATGTGATCAGTATACAACCTTCAGTTTTGAAAACCGGAAACTACAAGTAGTAAAATTATTAAGATATTTCTAAAAAAAAAATTAAAATTAACGAATTTCTATTAAAAACATAACTAGATGACAAACTATTAAAATAAATCTATTCATTTTCTTTTTTGTATGTTGTCTCAGATACATCTATAGAGTGTGGAACAACAGATATAATACATGAATGTTTAATTCTAGGAGTATAACTTTAAAGTCACACTTTACGATTTCAGTGTCTACGAACTTCATGACGAAGAAAAAAAGGTATACCTTTCACAAAAAAAAAAAAATTAAAAATAATCTCATATCAATTAAATATCACAGTACAATCATTTTGTAGTTGGGAAGACCTTAACTTGGTCGCTACACTACTGCTGATATGACCCTTCTTGATGTCTGGAGGTGAGGTGGTTGACTCGATAACTTCCCTCATGAGAGTAAAGAAATAATCGTTGATATCAGGTTTCAAGAAATATTAATATACCAAAGTCTAATTATGTTGAATAAATAAAATTTTACGAGAGAAAACGTGTTGATTAGAGTGAATGAAACTATGGTCGGGTCCACCGAGTCACCATTATTTAGGTAGACGGTTACGTCCTCTACGTTTTCTACTCTTAAACTAGGAACCCAACCCTTCTAAGGGACGTCATCTTTTACCGTTGGGTGAGGTCATAAGAACGATCTTTTAAGATACCTGTCTCCTCAGTCGGACCGACGTCAGGCACCCTAACGTTTCTCAGTCTGTTGCGACTCGTGTGTGTGTCGGACGGTCTACTAAAATCGACAAGAGTATCCTGTGATGTGTATGTGTTATAAATCTGAATAAGATGATATAATACTTTACCTTTAAAACCGGACACGGAAGGTGACTCTGTTACCGAGAAAGTGTTAACTTGAAACTAAAAGACACTAGAAATCGGGTATTACATCGGGACTACAAATCGGGACTACAACTAGTCCATTATCTATAAATTTCATAAACAATCTATGACTTATTAATATTTAGGTCTTTTTGTTTAGGTCTGGGTAAACATAATATATAGATATAAAAAA
>SJYO01026388.1:60110792-60218365 GCA_006410555.1 Capra ibex | reverse complement strand
TTACTGTAAGATTGTACATATGATAGTACATTCTTAACTTAGCGGTCAGATACAGACTACGTCCTATGTCGTACGAACCTCGACCACGTACCCCTACTGGGTCTCTCTACAATACCCCTCCCTCCACCCTCCCCCCAAGTACAAACCCTTACGTACATTCTTAATTTCTAAAATTTTAAGTTTTTTTATTTTTTTATTTTTAATTTTTTTAAATTTTTTTTACTTTAATTCCGTATGAGTTGTAAAATTCTAAATGGTAGAACAGGATTAAATGTCTTTATAAAATATACTAGTTTAATGAGTAAAGTCATATAACTGAGTAATTATCTATATCCACTCTAAAACCAGAGACCTTATCAAGTAGAAGTCCGGTTAACTGACACAACCACCGTTAGAAAATGAAGTCAAATAGGTATATGTGGGACGAAGTTCCAGTATATACGACTTTATATATAGGTTATGTGACCCGGTGTAATTTGTGTGTAGAAGAGTGTGTTTCTGTGATGGGAAATATAAGAGTAATTTTGAAATCCGTGATGTGGTGTATTTGATTGTTTAAGATAAAAAAACTCTAAGTGTTGTCTTTTTATATACCACACAAATAATAACGAAATAGTTCATACTAGTGGAAGATACCTTACAATCATCATGTACACCACACAATCAACAAGTCAGTAGAGACTGAGAAACTCTGATGTACCTGATATCGGGTGGTCTTAGGAGACAGGTACCTTAAGTGGTCCGTTCTTATGACCTCACCCAACAGTAAAGAAGGAGGTCCCTCAGAAAGACTAGGTCCCTAGTTTGTGTTCAGAGGACGTGACGTCCACCTAAGAAATGGTAGACTCGGTAGATATGAAGACTATCTTGTCGAGAAATAAAAAATACGACTATTAAAATGGGTAGATTACTACCCATCTTGAGGGTTGTTTGGTAGAAGAACCAGACACTAATCTTCATAGAGAAGAGAGAGTGACGGATGTACCGAGGTCCCGGTTAACGATTTCCTGTATAAATATAATACCATACTCGACACCTGGACATTGAAACCTAGTACATTGGATGTAACTGTGTTATCGTTATATGAACCTTCGATGAAAATGTAGTCCGACTGATCGTGGTTATACTATCTCTACTTTGACTGATATTTAGAGTTTTCATATAGGGTAATTAGAGTTTGATTTACATGGGTTAGTCAATGGAGAGCCCGAGTAAGGGTTTAGGATCGGTAAGATCGTTAGATTACTCCTGTTTAAATTACCTATCCTTTATAAACTCTACGTACAGAAATTCCGGGTGCACAGGTATTTTTTCGTTTGTTTGGAAACTCTAGAATTCTGTCTTATTCTACTTTTCCTCTATTGTTACCTCAAAATCTCACTACTAAACACATCATTATAAATACATTATCTTCCTTGATTCTTAATTACTTTGTCACTCTTAAAGGAAAGTCCCTTTACAATCATTAAAGGTCTTGGTGTAATGGATAAGATCAAGTCAATCATCGTTCTCAATTTGTCACCCCAATCCGTAAGATCCCTTCCCCCTTTATGACAGCTATCAGATGATTTTAAAGTTCCTTGTACATTAAGATAGGAATCTTTTTAAGAAAGTCATTCTTCTTTTTATCCTTTATTCAAAGGGTCTAGTTAAATATCTCGATGTTAATAGTACGATATTTTTAGTACTATTTATTATACCTTCTTTTAACATGAAGTGAGGGAATGAGTACTTGTGTCTTAGTTATAAAATTTGGTTAGAATCGTTTTTTTTAAATAAAAAATTTACTTAGTTCTGATTCTATACAAATATGTTACTTATATTCTACTAAGTATATATATACTTACGGTTGTGTTAAGTGGTATAATCGTCTATTCTTCTCTTTTTAATACTAAAGTACTCTATATAATTTTAATAAACAAATTTTTGGGTCGTGAATAAGTACTGCTTCGTAGATTCCTTTGATACTTATCTTTGTTTTGACTTACATCATTCCGATATATAATTTTGAGTTAACGATTTTATGTGTATTTCCTCTCGAGTGTCTTTATGACAAAAGTTTTATTCCTAGTCTTATCTGTATTAGTGATAATAAGTCTTAAAAGATACTCTTAAAATGACTATCTCAGTATAATTTATTTCATTGTGTACCGATTAATCTTTAATCTTTTCTTTATAATTTTAGTGGTAATAAACTAGATGTAATTTTTATAAACTGGATGTAATTTTTATTGTTCTTAATTATTCTACTTCTTGTAACCACTTCTATTCTATTTAAATAGTAAAGATACCGTTTCGTTATATTCAATCTTTTATATTATAGTATAAATGTTATCGTATCCCTGGATTGTCTTCGTCTCCTATAATTCTTCTCCACCGTTGTTATGTGTCTTCTTGTCATGTTTTTTCTAGAAGTACTGGGTCCATTAGTGCTACCACACTAGTGAGTAGATCTCGGTCTGTAGGACCTTACACTTCAGTTCACCCGGAATCCTTCGTAGTGATGTTTGTTTCGATCACCTCCACTACCTTAAGGTCAACTCGACAAAGTTTAGGACTTTCTACTACGACACTTTCACGACGTAAGTTATACGGTCGTTTAAACCTCTTGAGTCGTCACCGGTGTCCTGACCTTTTCCAGTCAAAAGTAAGGTTAGGGTTTCTTTCCGTTACGGTTTCTTACGAGTTTGATGGTGTGTTAACGTGAGTAGAGTGTCCGATCATTTCATTACGAGTTTTAAGAGGTTCGGTCCGAAGTCGTTACGAACTTGGTACTTGGTGGTCTACAAGTTCGACCAAAATCTTTTCCGTCTCCTTGGTCTCTAGTTTAACGGTTGTAGACGACCTAGTACCTTTTTCTCTCAAGGGTTTTTTGTAGATAAAGACGAAATAACTGATACGGTCTCGGAAACACACTTAGTGTTATTTGACCTTTTAAGACTTTCTCTACCTCTATGGTCTGGTGGACTGGACGGAGAACTCTTTGGATATACGTCCAGTCCTTCGTTGTCAATCTTGACCTGTACCTTTTTGTCTGAGCAAGGTTTATCCTTTTCCTCATGTAGTTCCGATAGATAACAGTGGGACGAATAAATTGAACATACGTCTCATGTAGTACTCTTTGTGACCCGACCTCCTTTATGTTCGACCTTAGTTCTAACGACCCTCTTTATAGTGATTGGAGTCGATACGCCTACTGTGTTGGGAATACCGTCTTTCACTTCTTCTTGATTGCTAGGAGAACTACTTACACTTTCTCCTCTCAGTTTTTCAACCGAATTTTGAGTTGTAAGTCTTTTGATTCTAGTAGTGAAGACCAGGGTAGTAAAGTACCGATTATCTGCCCCTTTGTCACTGTCTGAAATAAAACCCCTCGAGATTTTAACGATTTCTACTACTAACGTCGGTACATTAATTTTCTACGAATGAGGAACCTTCCTTTCAATACTGGTTGGATCTGTTGTATCATTTTTCGTTTCTGTAATGAAACGGTTGTTTCTAGGGAGATCAGTTCTGATACCAAAAATGTCATCAGTACATACCTACGCTCTCAACCTGATATTTCTTTCGACTCGCGGTTTCTTAACTACGAAAACTTGACACCACAACCTCTTCTGAGAACTCTCAGGGAATCTGACGTTCCTCTAGGTTGGTCAGGTAGGATTTCCTCTAGTCAGGACTCACAAGTAACCTTTCTGGCTACAACTTCGACTTTGAGGTTATAAACCGGTAGACTACGGTTCTCGATTGAGTAAACTTTTCTACGACTACGACCCTTCCTGACTCCCACCCTCCTCTTCCCCTACTGTCTCCTATTCTACCAACCTATCGTAGTGTTTGAGTTACCTGTAACCAAACCCACCTGAGGTCCTTAACCATTACCTGTCCCTCCGGACCGTACGACGCCAAGTACCCCAACGTCTCAGTCTGTGCTGACGCTCTGACTTGACTTGACTTGATGAGACTTTTATATCTCGTATAACTAATCAAGATCAACTTTATCTTTTCATATGTTGAAATAATTTTCTGTATTTTGAAATATTCGTCCTTTCATTTGATGTAAGAATCTATTCTTCTGGATTAATTTTTACAGTCAAAATGGAGTTTAATTATATATAACTTACGTTAAGATAAGATTGGAGTTTATTCTAAAACTGATCTCAAACTGTTTGGTCAAGGTTTTACATCTACTTTTTCCCAGTTCTTGTTAAAATCGAAAATATAGTGACTCAGTTGAAGTTCTGAATAAAATTCAACACCATCAATTCTGATACTTCAACGATGTTCTTATTTTTTCTCTAGATATAATGTTTTATCTCATATGAGTTGGTGTGTATTTTCTTTTCAACTAAATATTGTCCCTACCATGACGTCTACTTAATAAGTTATTTACCGTAACACTGTTTAACAAAATATCACCCCTTTTATTTTGAGATAAGGATGGAGTATAGTACATGTCTTTAGTTAAGATTCGTTTTATGTAAAAGATTTCATTTTGGAACTTGAAAGTCTTCTATTATTTCTTTAATATAAACACTGTAACACTAAACCTTTCGTAAAAATTAGTTGAAGGGGTTTTGTTTTAAGTATTTTTGTTTCTACCTGTTTAAAAAGTTATTTTTTACTTTTAACGATGTGTAATTTTCTGTGACTTTTATACTTTAATATTCGATATCTCGTTTTACCTAACAAGGTTGTATCTTTAATTATGTTTTTACTTTCGTTAAGTAAGTTTTATCCGTTTACTGGGTGTTTTGTTAAATGTCTTCTCCTTTGGATGTTTCGGTTATTTACAACTTGTTTACGAGTTACCGAAGTCATTTGTTTTTTATTTTTAATTTTTTACTATAGTAATGTGATACATTAGGATGACCGATGTAAAGTTGTAGTCTGTTATAGTTCTCTATCACTCATGTGCCTTGTTTTTCTTAAGTGTGTCAACCACCACCATATTCCATGTATACAAATTGGTAAACCCCTCATTAACTGTGAGACCGTTTAGACCTTGGTGTATAGGCAGTTAGATCCTCACGGATCTTTTTTTTTTTTTGAGTGTAGATACGTGTACCTCTGTATTTTTGTAATAAACTTTATTCCTTTTCATTACTTTTATTAAATTTAGAGGTTCTCCATTTTTTCCTTTTTGAGTACTCTCTAATAACGACGTCTTAGGACATATAGTCACTATGTACTCCTATCTGTGTCCTAACAACGTCATTCGTCGACTAAAAATGTAACATCCTAAAGATTTATCTACGTTCTAACTCTAGTTGTGACATTTTAACTAAAAAATGATATAATTTAAAATTAATTGTTTTATATTGTATCTGTTGACTGATATAACAGACATTTTGTATTAGACGTGTTGATAAGAACAACAGTAACTTCATGACTCAAAGACGTTTAGGAAAAGTGTCTCTACGGGGATAAGTTCACGACTTACCCATTGTGACACACTTGAACGGGAAACTTAGTCTAGGAGGTTGGAGTATTCCTTGAAATTCCTCAGAAACTCTTTGTGACTTGTATTAAGACTCACTAGGTTAGTGTACGTTGTAAAGATTCTCGAACACACTGAAAGAGACCGATCTCTCTTCAGGTCAATACGAACTGTCGAAACTACTACCGGGTTTATGAGAACGGAGATTGACGGGACGTTTGAATACTTATGCGTGTGTGTGTGTGTATGTGTTTGTGTGTGTGTGTATGAGGTTACGATTACTTGGTTCTTCTCTATGTTTATCGTTTAGGTGATTATTCATACGTTGTGCTTCTTCTAGTTTTTCTAGTTAAGTTTAGTCTTAGACTTACATTCTCCTGACGTAACGGACGCAGGTCAAAAGGACGCAGAGGTGGACCGCACGGTTGGAATCGTATAGTTCATCTGTCGTACGTAAAACTTCTCCCATCTTCAGAATAAAATGTACGTTCTCATTCCATTAAAATATAGACGAGATTTCACCTAATTCATCAATGTCTGTTATCAATTCGGTGATTTTATTAGTACTTCTTCTTACCTATTTTCTTGTCTAGGAACGTTGTTTGGGTACAATTAATGGGAACGTCGACCCTCTAGTTAAACGTATCACAGAGACTTCGGACAGTCCATACTTAACTTGGTGACTCGACGATGTAAACTATTAGGTCGGGAACTCGAATAAAAAAAGGGGGACTTCTACAACAAAGTCGGATGGACGAAAGGAGTACATTTTCCCGAATAAAGATTAATTAAGTAAGGACATTGTGTGTGTATGTACACACTAACACTGGAAATTTCTTTAATAATCGTTTTATAATAGTTTTTAATTTTAAGCATTAATATATATAAGTTTTTTGATAAACAAATAATTCAAAATCTAAATCAAGAACTTTAGACTCTTGAGTTCTTCACAGGACCCTGTAAATACCCGAACGATAACTGATTCACTATTACTTCGACATGACATTTTCCAACCTGTACATAATTCAGTAAATTATAACTTTTGTCGGAATCCTTCATTCATTATGTTGAAGGAAGAAAAATGGGTTTCCTCTTGACTCCGTGTCTCTTGGTGTTATTTACCTGGTTTCAGTGAGTTAATTCCTTTACAGTCTCAGTCCGAACCTTACAGGACTAAGGTCGTTCAAGAGACTAGGGGAGAAGGAACCGAGAGGATTTTCCAGATATGAAGCGACGGAGTATACCTTATACTCAGAAAGATAAATTAGTATAATTGAATTCTTCTTTATCTTTGTATTCCTGTGTAGAATCATTACAAATAGGTGACCTTATTAAACAGGTAAAGACTTAGTCTTTTAATTTTCCAATTCTCTCCAGGATGTCTTTTATTTTACATGTCTCTATACACCATTTTTTCCTTTGAGGATTCTTTCACTCACGTCGAGAGGATTCTTTTACGTCGTTTTGAGTCCTATTCTCAATAAGTTAATTAGAATTTTCAATCTTATTTCTTAATATTTTTTATCACTATGTATGGAATTTTGTATTAAATATAACAAGGTGGTTATAAAAATGTCATCTCGTTTAAGAAAAGAAATACTTATACCTAGATAAATAATTTCAAAATTAATAGAAAAGTACATCAATTCTAAATTTTAGATCACCCTAAAATGTTTATCGGGTCAAAATACGTTTACGTTTTAAGAGGTTTTAAATCGTTTCTGAAAAAGTAGTATGTGACCAAAGTCAGGGTGACTTAAGTTGAAAGAAGATGGTTTGGAAATGTTTCAGTAAGTAAAAGAGAAGTAGTTTCGTTGTTGAAAGTGTAAATATAAATAGAAAATATTAAATGTATTATCAGGTAATGTAAAGTATTTATCGTTATATTCTTATGACCGTAAAACACTCTTTGTTGTTTTGTCTCATACTCGTTAGTTTTTTTATTTCTAGATGAATTATCTACTTATCTACATATGTGTACCTTTCACAAATCTCTCTTCGAATGATCGGAACTTGTGGGTCTTATGTTGTCCGTTGTCAGTCGACGTAAACAATGTATCTCTTATCTCTAGGGTCTAATTAGTCTTTCAGATAATTTACGTCCAGTCAATATCCAAAGAAAACATATACGTTTTAAGAACCTTCTTTTTATTGGTAAGTCAGTAACTAATAAAATATAACTCCTACTACATTGACGTATAATTATAGGTGAGTATTATAGTGGGAGACTCACAGCACTCCAATGAATTGGTACACATAAATAATACATAAAGATATAAGTACAATTTCTTTGGATTAAGTTTATTTGAATTTACAATTTTTTTAAAATAGCTTCACTTCCGGGGTTTCCTATTTTGACTTCAAACGGTTTATCGTATTACGTTCTCTCCGATTCTATTGAGGTCAGATCGTTTCGTCTCATATCGAAGTTTACACCGATTTAAACCTATTGTTTCTTAATAATTATTGTGTTTTTATGGTCAATGATTCATGTAAGAGAATATACTGAAACACTGATTAAGTAAAGATATAGAACGTATTATAAGGTAATTCAAGTTATTAATGTGTACGTTTTTATAACTACATAAATACATCTTTTTTATGTTGACTGAGGACCATTAGTCTCTTCAGTAGGCCAACTTCACATGTGTACGTCCCTTCTTATTCAATCATCTCGTCACTCGGGAGTTACGGGTGAACGTTAGTATGATATCTCTTGAATGAGGTGTACGTATGGTTAACCCTAGCCACTTAAAAGGGGGTACCTTTTAGGGAGAACCTAAGACTTTAGGTTCTTGAAATCTTTTTTCTAAATTAGTGGGTCATACCCAACTTATGGATAGTTATCTGAGTAGTGACTTCAGTGCACTTACCCTAGGATCAGATAATTGATACCGTTTTATAAACATTTATAAGAGCTGTCTAGGAAAGATTTCTCTGTCCAAGGGGTACCCTATTTAATTTTGAGACGGGTTATGAATTCAAGTTTATATACATTTGTAGACATCATCTAAACGTCTCAGACTGTTTCAGTATAATCACCATGGGAGTTCGGTACAGTAGGATTCTTTTCCTACCACGTTCTACCCTATAAGGGGTTTCCTTCATAAATGACAATTAAAGTCACACTTTAATATGACTTTCGATGTATAAAGATCGGAGTCCATGGTTATATTTGATCCGATCGTTTAGAGACATCATTTTACCTTTATTAAGATATTGATTTTTACTATGGTGTGTCGTTTCTAACTGGACGGTCTATAAGGGTAATGGGATTGAGTAGTACAGAAAGTCCAATATCTTAAAACTTAACCAAAATGTTTAGGTGGTAGACTGTACCTTTGATTCTTTCACTAAGTTGTTTTCGGACCACTTGTCACACCCTTATGTTCCTCTTAGACTTGTTGCGTGACATCCTGTTGAAGTCCTTGTCTCTTCTTTATAATTATAACTTTAAATTCTTCTCTCTTTTTGTGGATACACTAGGTCTTTTCTTCTACATCACGAATTGTCCGTCTCCACTCTCATATTGTACGGTTTATTGAAAGACACTCTATTTAATTAAAATCGGACTATTTTACACTATTTTATATTTGAGGTACTTCATTCTATACTTACTACTTTAATATTCTTATACCTAACTCTACGTCATATTCTCCGTCTTTAAGTATTCCCCTTACCTATATTATTACAATTTTTCCTTTTGTATTGTAATAAACTTATTAATTTAAAACTAAGTTATCTAAGACAAAATAATTTGGAATGTAAGATTCTCTAGTGAAGAGGATTTGGTCGTGAATCTTATAAATGTTTTAAATTAGAACATTATTCTGTGTTTTTTGGGAGGTTTTGTTCATTTATGTGTCGTTCGTCCATATTATGACTGTTAGAAAGAAGTTTTACGTTATTCTATTGTAATTATTTTTCTTGTTTTGTTTCTTTGTTTGTACCGTCTAAAAAGAAAAAATTTTGAAAATGTATTTTGAGATACCAGTTTCCCTTTTAGTGTCGATCGATTCATAAGTAATAATATCTCTTAAGAGATATGGAATAAAAAGTATTAAGTTTTTATGAATAATAATTTATATTATATTTTACTACAGTAATACATTTTAGTTTAAGTTAAGTTATTTAAACTTTGTTTGTTATATTTACTCTTTAAATCCTTATTCTTTAATTAATATATACTATTTAACAATAAAATTTATAAAAACTTTTTCGTACTTTTAACTGGTTGAATCTTCCAACTTAAATCACTCTGTTCTGTTTGTCTCTTTTTAGATGTATGTGTGGGTAATCTCCATTCTTTCTCCGATGTTAGTATAATATCTTCTTACGTTTACGAAACTCGTAAAAAGTGTATTGTTATACTATTTAATTCCTTTTACCACCGACTTAATACCTTTCTTTTTTTGAATCTTCTTTTTTAACTCAGCCCAACAAAAAAGTATCCCAGGAACAAGTAAGGACTTGTATCGTTTGTTTTGTAAGAACTTATGAATTAAAATACTGTAATAGGTCTGATATTGGTACCGTTTCTGTCCGTTTCTTTTGGTTGGTTTGGGTGAAAATTTTCTGATGTTTTGTTAGAATAATATTTCTATCTATCCCTTAAGGGACCACCAGGTGACCAGTTCTGACTCAAAGGTTATGTTTCCCGTGTCCAAGTCATGTATCACTTTCTTTATTCTAGGGTGTGTGGTACATCGTGGTGGTTCTTTTTTTTATTAATTTGTTTTATTTCATCTATATATTATTATTTTTGGGATTCGTTACATAATCATTTGACTTAGGTCATTAGATAATTTTCTTATGAAGTAGTAGATCTTCAAACTTATCCTTTACACAACCAGGGACTACCGAGGGTGCCATTTCGTTACGCCCTCTGGGGCCAAGCAAAGGACCCAGCCCTTTCAGGGGACCTTTTCCTTTACCGTTAGGTGAGGTCGTGAGAACGGACCTTTTAGGGTACCTACCTCCTCGGACTATCCGATGTCAGGTACCCCAGCGTTTCTCAGTCTGTGTTGACTCGCTGAAGTGAAGTCAAGTCAGTAACAGCATAGGTCGAGAAACTCTGGGGTACTTGGTGTCGAACCGTCTGGAGGGACAAGTAGTAGTTGAGGGTCTCAAATGAGTTTGGGCATAGGTAACTCTCACACGACGGTAGGTGGGTAGAGTAAGAGACAGTGGGGGAAGAGGAGGACGGGAGTAGAAGGGGTCGTAGTCCCAGAAAAGGTTACTCAGTCGGGAAACGTAGTCCATCGGTTTCAGACCCTCGGAGTCGGAGCTAGGATGGTCACTTATGGGTCCTGACTCGAGGAAATCCTACCTGACCAACCTAGAGGAACGTCAAGTTCCCTGAGAGTTCTCAGAAGAGGTCGTAGTGGCAAGTTTTCGTAGGTAAGAAGTCGCAAGCCGAAAGAAGTATCAGGTTGAGAGTGTAGGTATGTACTGATGACCTTTTTGTATCGAAACTGATCTACCTGGAAACGACTGTTTCATTGCAGAGACGATAAATCATACGATAGATCCAACCAGTATCGAAAGGAAGGTTCCTCATTCACAGAAAATTAAAGTACCGACGTTAGTGGTAGACGTCACTAAGACCACGGGTTCTTTTATTTCAGTCGGTGACAAACGAGTAGATAAACTGTACTTCACTACCCTGGTCTTCACTACTAGAATCAAAAGAATTACAACTCGGAATGCGGTTGAAAAATTGAGAGGAGAAAGTGTAAGTAGTTTTCCTAGAAATCAAGAAGTGAAAGACGGTATTCCCACCACAGTAGACGTACAGACTCCAATAACTATAAAGAGGTCCGTTAGTACTAAGGACGAACAGGAAGGAGGTCGGGCGAAAAGAGTACTACATGAGACGTATTTTCAACTTATTTGTCCCATTGTTATATGTCGGAACTGCATGAGGAAAAGGATAAACCTTGGTCAGACAACAAGGTACGGGTCAAGATTGACAACGAAGGACTGGATGTATGTACAAAGAGTTCTCCGTCCAGTCCACCAGACCATAAGGGTAGAGAAAGTCTTAAAAGGTGTCAAATAACACTAGGTGTGTCAGTTTCCGAAACCGTATCAGTTATTTCGTCTTTCTCTACAAAAAGACCTTGAGAGAACGAAAAAGGTACTAGGTCGTCTACAACCGTTAAACTAGAGACCAAGGAGACGGAAAAGATTTTGGTCGAACACATAGACCTTCAAGTACCAAGTGCATAACGACTTCGGACCGATCCTCTTAATACTCGTAAACATCGTACACTCTACTCACGTTTACACACCATTAAACTCGTAAGAAACCGTAACGGAAAGAAACCCTAACCTTACTTTTGTGGAAAAGGTAGAACACCGGTGACGACTCAAAAGACTTAAACGACCGGATAACTCACATCGTCGAAATATGGTAAATGAAAGTCCTAAACTTTATTGAGATTACCTTAAGGTAGTGGAGGTGATCGAAACAAGCATCACTACGAAGGATTCCAGGTGAACTGAAGTGTAAGGTCCTACAGACCGAGATCCACTCATTAGTGTGTTAGTACTAATAGACTCAGTACTTCTAGAAAAGACATGTCAAGAAGACGCATAAGAACGGTGGAAAAGAATTATAGAAGACGAAGACAATCCAGGTACGTTAAAGACAGGAAATAACTGGGGTTAAAACGTACTTTATAAGAACACCATAGAGATTAAAAGAACTTTTCTAGAGATCAGAAAGGGTAAGATAACAAAAGGAGACAAAGAAACGTAACTAGCGATTGCTTCCGAAAGGATAGAGAAGAACGATACGAAACCTTGAGACGTAAGTTTACCCATATAGAAAGGAAATGAGTAAACGAAAGGTGAAGAGAAGAAAAGTGTCGACAAACATTCCGGAGGAGTCTGTCGGTAAAACGCAAAAACGTAAAGAAAAAGAACCCATAACAGAACTAGGGACAGAGGAGATGTTACAGTACTTGGAGGTAGATATCGAGTAGTCCGTGAGAAGATAGTCTAGATCAGGGAATTTAGATAAAGAGTGAAGGTGACATATTAGTATTCCCTAAACTAAATCCAGTATGGTCTTACCAGATCACCAAATGGGATGAAAGAAGTTAAATTCAGAGTATTACCGTTTATTCCTCAAGTACTAGACTCGGTGTCAGTCGAGCACCAGAACAAAAACGACTGACACATCTTAAAGAGGTAGAAACCGACGTTCCTTATATTAGTTAGACTAAAACCACAACTGGTAGACCACTACAGGTACACATCTCAGAAGAGAACACAACAACCTTCTCCCACAAACGATACTGGTCACCCAAGAGAACCGTTTTGAGACAATCGGAAACAGGACGAAGTAAGACGTGAGGTTCCGGTTTAAACGGACAATGAGGTGCACAAAGAACTGAAGGATGAAAACGTAAGGGCAGGGGATATTACTTTTCCTGTAGAAAAAACCCACAATCAAGATTTTCCAGAATATCCAGAAGTATTTTGACAAGTTGAAGTCGAAGAAGTTACAAAGACCAGTCCCGTATCTGAACTTAATGACACTATAACTTACCAAACGGAACCTTTACTTGCCTCCAGTAAGACAGCAAAAACTCTAAAGTAGGTTCATGACGTAAAACCTGAGACAACAACTGATACTAGTCTAAGAAAAGGTTAATCAGTTGAGAAGCATACTCCACCGGTTTCATGACCTCAAAGTCGAAGTCGTAGTAAGGAAGGTTTCTTTAGGGTCCCGACTAGAGGAAGTCTTACCTGACCAACCTAGAGGAACGTCAGGTTCCCTGAGAGTTATCAGAGGAGGTTGTGGTGTCAAGTTTTCGTAGTTAAGAAGCCGTGAGTCGCAAGAAGTGTCAGGTTGAGAGTGTAGGTATGTACTGATGACCTTTGTCGGTAAAACGAAAAAACGTAAAGAAAAGTTACCCCTACCAGAACTAGGGACAGAGGACATGTTACACTGTTTGGAGGTAGGTATCAAGTAGTCCGTGAGNGGTGTCAAGTTTTCGTAGTTAAGAAGCCGTGAGTCGTAAGAAGTGTCAGGTTGAGAGTGTAGGTATGTACTGATGACCTTTGTCGGTAAAACGAAAAAACGTAAAGAAAAGTTACCCCTACCAGAACTAGGGACAGAGGACATGTTACACTGTTTGGAGGTAGGTATCAAGTAGTCCGTGAGATATCCAACCCATTTATACCCTTTCCTATAGGTTCTTTTACTTATAGTGTTTCAAAAAAATTTTATTATAAAATCTTATTTCATATAGATTTACATAAAAAATCTCCTTGATAGAGAATTTTAGTGTGGAATTATTGTGGTCTTATCGTTTTCTCTTATAATTATATTTTCCTAGGTGTAATCGAGTCGGGAGAAACCGACAGTTAGAGGTGAACGGGAGTACCATCGGACACTCTGTGGTCTTAAACGTTTATCGACGAAACTTTCTTATCGACAGAAGACAGAGGAAAGATTTTAAGGTAACTAGAATAAGTCTAAAAATAGTAGAGAGTGGACTGGTTTCAAACGAGATAGTAGGATTGAGTAGAGTGACTGAGGTGTGAGTGATGGTGGTTTTGTGTTGTAAAGTTACATACAAGAACTCTCATCATTAAAGTTAAACCTTTTTTTTTTTAGTCACCGAAAATGAGAGGAGGATTTGAAACTATAAGATAAGTACTTAATTTGGGATTCCATTCTACAGCTCTTTCTCATTGAAGTTATAATCTAGTTGAATGTAGACATTACTAGTCACTGGTTATTGTATACAGGTAATAGATTATATATTTTATCATATACTTCCCTATCTTTAATACACTAATTAGACCTCTTTGTGTCTCTACTTCTTTTCTTTACTTTCTATTTAATTCTTTTTAGTACCTTCAATACTAAGTTTGACTTTATTACTAGTTATAAAATTTTCATTTTCCTTCAACTCTCCTGTAAAGTTTTCTTCATCATAGTACTTGTTTCCGTGTCTTCATTAACAACGAATACTTTCTCACTCCGTTAGTTGACCACTCTCCTGTCTTTAGTACGGTCCTTCAGTTTCTTTTTCTTAATTTATCCTTTACAGTTCTCTTATACTTCCAGAAACTTTAAATATACTTATCAATAACTTTGGGAATTTCTCTTATAATAATATCAATACCACTTCTCAAATTCCTCATTCTAAGTGATTCGACTGCCTCCACGTTAATGTATTATGTCTGCTTCTCCGTACTTATCCATTTTTACCTAATACCTCAGTACTCGTCTCTCAAAAACTTAGACACTTTACTTCGAGAGAGAGGTATATGACTTTTTCCGTTTCTTCTCCCGGATCCTGACTTGACACCCCTTGTCGTTCTTATTCCCCCTTTTCATTACTTTTCCTTCCTCTGTATGTACGTCTAATGAGACATGAAAACCAATGTCATCGACATATTGTTTGAGAATGTATCGAATCCGTGAATGTCGGTAAAATAATATAGAGAGTTAAAACACCCTAACCATAGGTCGAGATAACAAAAAGACGACCAAAATGAACAACGTATATTATTTTGACGTCAGTCCACCGTCTACCCCGGGTATATAGACTCAAGTCAAGTTAGTGAGTCAGTACAGGCTAAACAACTTCGTGTGGTCCGGAGGTACAGGTAGTGGTTAAGGGCCTCGTATGATTTGAGTACAGGTAACTCAGTTACTACGGTAGGTTAGTAGAGTAGGAGACAACAGGGAAAGAGGAGGACGGAAGTTAGAAAGGGTCGTAGTCCCAGGAAAGGTTACTCAGTCAAGAAGTGTAGTCCACCGGTTTCATAATCTCAAAGTCAAAGTCGTAGTCAGGAAGGTTTCTTATAAGTCCTGACTATAGGAAATCCTATCTGACCAACCTAGAGGAACGTCAGGTTTCTTGAGAGTTCTCAGAAGAGGTTGTAGTGTCAAGTTTTCGTAGTTAAGAAACCACGAGTCGAAAGAAATATGAGGTTGAGAGTATAGGTATGTACTGATGACCTTTTTGGTATCGACAGTGATCTGACTGTAAACAACCGTTTCATTACAGAGACGAAAAATTATGCGACAGATCCAACCAGTATTGAAAGGAAGGTTCCTCGTTCATAGAAAATTAAAGTACCGACATCAGTGGTTGAAGTCACTAAGACCTCGGGGGGGGTTTTAACAGACGGTGACAAAGGTGACAAAAGGGTAGATAAAGGGTACTTCACTACCCTGGTCTACGGTATTAGAATCAAAAGACTTACAACTCAAAATTCGGTTGAAAAAGTGAGAGGAGAAAGTAAAAGTAGTTCTACGAGAAATCAAGAAGAAGTGAAAGACGGTATTTCCATCACAGTAGACGTATAGACTCCAATAACCATAAAGAAGACCGTTAGAACTAAGGTCGAACACAAAGTAGGTCGGGTTGTAAAGAGTGCTACATGAGACGTATATTCAATTTATTCGTCCCACTGTTATATGTCGGAACTGTATCAGGAAAAGGATAAACCTTGGTCAGACAACAAGGTACAGGTCAAGATTGACAACGAAGGACTGGACGTATGTCTAAAGAGTTCTCCGTCCAGTCCACCAGACCATAAAGGTGGAGAAAGTCTTAAAAGGTGTCAAATAACACTAGGTGTGTCAGTTTCCGAAACCGTATCAGTTATTTCGTCTTCATATAACTCCGGAACCACCTTTACCGACCTGCAGATACGAGATGACCTGGGGACCCTGTCAATAACCTTACCGAACCAGAGAGAGAGAGAGGAAAAGGGACACTGGAAAAGGATAGTAGAGATGTGTACTAGAGAGGTCGTCTCATCGGTCTTAAGAATGTACCATGGATTCCTGAAAATCCTCAAGACTCCTGAGGAGTCCTGAGTGTTTTTGACCACGAAGGTCTGGAAGAATTCAAAATCCTGGTTTGGACCGTCTCACAGTGAAGACGAAATAAACGGATAGTTTAGAATAAATAGAGTAAAAGATCGTACGAAAGGGAATTAGACAGGTAGACGAATAATAGCGTATTCGTACAAGATTTAGTGGAAAGACCGAAAACGACTATCAGAAATAGAAAGAATTTTATAAGAGAATTGAGGGTTGGAGAAAAATTTTATGATTAACACAGTTTCGGGTAGTGTCCCGTCAGGTAGAAGTTATACATTCCCCTCATGTTAAAGTCTTCTGTAACAAGTAACCACCGACATAAACCTCTGATCGAGAACGGTGGTCATGTATACTTGAGTTATTTTTAAATTAGGTCATTAAATCGAAGTGTTTTTATATGTCCTCTGTTTAATAATAGAGGTAGACTGTCTACTTTGATTCCGACTCTCTTCAATTCACTAAACCGATTTCAGGGTGTCTATTGTTCATCATCATAACCCAGAAAGTTTGAGGTTTTTCGATATCGTGTGTCACGATTAAACATCATTATTTTCATTACGGTAAAACTATTTCTGTTCCAATTCTCGGTCCTTAACTTACGTACTATCAAAGTGTATGAGAATTTCGTCCCATCACCGTTCTTATTATTAGACCACTTTTCGTACGATATTTCTACACCATCGTTAGAAATCTTACTTTTAAAAAGAAGTTTCTACGATAAAGGTTGACTCGGAAACCCGTTCTTTGAATCAAAAACGAAATGTTTACTATCAGTGTCTGGTACTTGTGGAAAAATTTACGATAAGAAGTTCCGACTCTCGTTCGCCAGGTTAATATTTTCTTAACTAGAACAATTTGAATAAGAATTTAAAAAATAAAGGGAGGAACCAATTAAGTTAAAGGGAAGTTTCCGTACTTAGTAGTTCTGTATTACACTTGTAAGTCGGTGTTACCTTCTTCGACAATGTAATAAACCCACATGGACTATCTTAAGTCTGCCTTGTCTAACTTGTCCCAGTTTACTTTGGGCGAGTCGAAGTATAGATGTCGTGGGTGCTACCAATAACAAAAGGACAGTGATATCCTGAAATGTTTTCTAAACAATATTGATTTTCTCTTACGTGTAGAGAGAAACGAATAAAGTAGGTTTTACCATTGTTTAAAATTTTTCTCCACCCTTCGATTGTAAATAGACACGAATGGTACTTGATCCGACGCATTAAAGAGATGTAGAATTCGTCAAAACCACCGTTGAGACGATTTTATCCGTGGTAGTAAAGTAAAAATGTTTACTCCCTTTTACTTCTTGTCTCTTCCATTCACTGTCTGGGTCGAAATGTGTCCACTAGTCATTATTGTTTAATTCCTAAACTTACTTTTGGATTGTCTACAGTTTTGGGAACAAGTTACGGAGACTTCTAAAGTCGAAGTACTAACAAACATTGTTATCGGTTATTTGAGTTATAAGTATTTATTTTGAACTGGACTATTATAGTATTTTTAGATTACTCATCCTTCTTAGACTTTCTAGTCTTAAACCTCGGAAAACTTCCAATCCTAAAACTTCCATCTCCCTTGTTCCTGACTCTCGGTAAACGAGAGTAAAGAGTCTCTTCCTTTACCCTTGTTTGGTCCGGGGTCTCTGAGAGGGAAAATAGTCCCGAGACGAGTACTTTATAAAACCTTAACAGGAGAAGGAATGGGGGATGGTGAAATTGGGTCTTTAAAACTGACGTGTAAACGGTTTCCCCAAAATGATACCATTGGAAGTCCGGACGTGTTTCTTGTGTCAGTTTTGTTTATCGAGAGAAATTTACAGTAATGCCCCTCATTTTAAGACACACCACATAATTACCCGGAGGGTGTCGATTTAGGATCGTATGGTGAAACTTTTTACAGGGGACACCCGTAGCGAATTTGGTTGTTTTCACTCCCTTAAACTCTCAATTCTCTTTTGTGCTAGATCGAGACCACTTTTAATTATCTTCTGTCTTCTCATACTTATTTCACTCTTTAGTCCCTCTGTTTAATTTAACAGAAACAAAAGTAGGAAAAATTACAATAAAATTACACCTTCCGGATTTCTCTTTAGACCGAAAAAAAACGTGTGTCAAAGGAATAAAAACTTAAATAAGTTAGAAATTATCTTCATCTTTAGGACGGAAACCGAATTCTTTATATTTTTTCCCCTCTTTAAATATAAAGAAGGGGTCAGTAGTCTGTTATAAGTATTTTCTAGTTTCGCATGAATCCACCAATTATATGTATATCACAAAATAGGGTATACGGAACAAATGGAGTATTTATACAACCAACGAGTAAAAAATTTCTGAATAATTCCTTATTCCATTAAAGGCTTCGAATAATACCTTAATCAGTCGTATGGATTATCTAGAGATCTCTCTTAAACTGAGTACTATATTCACATAGAACTCCTATCTTAACTATATACCAATCTTTAGAAGTACTTCTATCAAATTTCGAAAATGGTCCGAAATAATTTGGATGACGAATGAACGAATAATATAGAAAAAGTTCCGTTTCCTTAATCGAGAACAAAACAAAGGGGGACGGACCTTGGACTCCGTCGAACGAAATTAGATACGAGACTGAGGGATCCTATCGGTTCTTCGAAGTGGTAAGTATAGGATGTCTCTCTTTTTGACTGTAACTCATATTAGTCGTGACAGACGTTGGTCCTACGGATTCTGTACCGACAGAAATCCAAAAGAGGAACCAAAGGTGGAAAGAGAGGAAATAAGGTGACTGAGATACAGATGTACCGAAGACGTTTTGGTCTAATTTTCTATGGGTACGCCATGGGTTGTGCTATCCCTCTAGTCCTTCAAGACAACCATAACACTAACTTACGACTCATACTTAAAGGTTCAGGACACGGAGTATGTAGTTTATTTTTTCTACAACTGAAAGATTCTCTATCAAACGTTGAAGAGAAGACTTTGACTTTGTTATCAGTGAATAATGTTTAAAGACTCTCTCTTAATAGACTTTTTTGTTTTAAGTGATGATACAGTAACAACTTAACAGAGTAATCGAAGTCGAGACTTTACTACTGTTACATAATCCTTATTTTAGGTACGGATTTACAAGAGATGGTCACTCCTCGTGTTGTACAATACGGTTTCCGTTCCCGGTTATTCACAAAGAAACATATATAAAACTATAATTTATAGTTTTTCTTTACAATTCATAAGTCTGTATTCCGGTTAAAAGTTCACAAGTATCCCGAAGAGATATCTCTTACCCAATTCAAGGAGAGTAACTTTATTGGAATTCTAACACAATCGTCCACAAATCGACTTTCTCATGATCTAGTTACAGACGTACTTCGAGACGGTATACGAATTTCCCTAAAATAAGTAAAGAATCTTATACAAAAGAGTTTAAGGTATTACTATTATATATAGAGTGTATTTTCATTTTCACAATCAGTGAGTCAACACAGGATGAGAAACGTTAGGGTACCTCGGGTGGTCCGAGGAGACAGGTGACCCTAAGAGGTCCGTTCTTATGACCTCACTCAAGGGTAAGGGAAAAGGTCCCCTAGAAGGGTTGGGTCCCTAACTTGGACCCAGAGGAGGGAACGTCCGTCTAAGAAATGGTAAACTCGGTGGTCTCTTCGGGCACATAATACATTAACCGACGATTTTAAGTTAGGATAATATAGGTTCATAAATTGTTTATGAATAATACAGTGATTGAACACTGTCCGTTTCGGGTTTCCTATTCCACTACTTGTTTTAGAGATAAGAGTTTCTAAAATACAAGATGACCACTAATTCCTTTACTTCCACTTCGTCTCATTCTCTCTCTCTCCTTTATCTCTTTGACCATCTGTTAGTGTAGTGTCTCCATCAGTCACTGTCTCGTCACATGTCATCAAAACTTTATGTAAAGATACACAACCCTCAATGAACTTCAATTACTTTCGTCTGTTTAGTATACTAAGTTAAACGGAAACTTTTTTAAGTGAGACTGATGACACGTTTTATGTTCTCTTCGTTCCTAGTCTAATCCCCTATTATACACTTAGGTAGGATTCTCAAGATCGTTTTGTGTGACCATAGAACCTCATTACGCAATCACGACTTTAAGAAATCTCCGATGAAAAATTTTATGACTTAGTTACCACAAACTTCTAATTAATCTATCCTCCATCCTCTCTTTCTATTGGATAGTCAGAACCGGACTAATTCTCTTACCGACGATGACGGATCTATGTCTATTTGAGACCACAAGTACCGTTTGAGACCACTCTCGACCTGATATTTCTTTCGACTCACGGTTTCTTATCTACCAAAACTTGACACCACAATCTCTTCTGAGAACTGTCAGGGAACTTGACGTTCCTCTAGGTTGGTCAGTTAGGATTTCCTTTAGTCAGGACGTATAAGTAACTTTCCTGACCACGACTTCGACTTTGAGTCGTAGTCATGAATCCTGTGGACTACTTTTCTTGACTGACTAAACTTTTCTGGGACTACGACCTTTTCTAACTTCCGTCCTCCTCTTCCCCTGTTGTCCCCTACTCTACCAACCTACCGTAGTGGTTGAGCTTCCTGTACTTAAACTCATTCGAGACCCTTAACCACTACCTGTCCCTTCGGACCTCACGACGTCAGGTACCCCAGCGTTTCTCAACCTGTACTGACTCGCTGACTTGACTTACTTCGGAGTCCCGAGGAGTGAATGTGTTCTAGAAGGGTTCCGAGACTTCAAGACTAGACCCGTGATTACCACATAAGTATACCAGTTTATGTATATATATATGTAAAAGGTTTTGATTCTATATCATCGACACTATCCAAGTTCGGTGACGGAGGAATGGGACCTAGTGTGACGAAGAACCCAGTCCCCCGTAACGACAGACCTTAGGTCGATTTTCTTTCAACTCATTGTCTAACACTATTTAACGATTTGTCACGTACAATTCAGTAAAGTCAGTACAAACTGAAAAACACTGGAATACCTGACATCGGACGGTCCGAAGAGACAGGTATCCTAAGAGGTCCCTTCTTATGACCTCACCCAACGGTCACGGGAGGAAGTCGTCTAGAAGTTCTGGGTCCCTAGCTTGGGTGGAGAGAATTCAGAGGACGTAATCGTCCCAGAAATGGTGATCACGGTGGACCCTTCGGGCACACACTTTTAGTGAGTCAGAACTGTTTGAGAAACGTTAGGGTCCCTGATATGTCAGGTGTCTTAAGAGGTTCGGTCTTATGACCTCACCTATCGGTAAGGGAAGAGGTCCCCTAGAAGGGTTGGGTCCCTAGCTTGAGTGCAGAGGGCGTAACTTTGGTCCAAGAAATGGTCGACTCGGTGGTCCCTTCGGGTGTACCATGGGTTGTTTAGTGAGAAAGGAAACAGGTCTGAGGAAATGTCATACTGAGATGAAGGGTAGTACTTTACCTTAGTTAAAAAGAAGTGGTTATCCCACGAAAATTCGGGATGAAACTCTAAACGTCGAAGACGAAAGTTTGAGCCTTGTCTTTAACCCCGATGAACCTCTCTGTCTGATATCAGTTACTCTGTAGTATACTCTCTCTCTTTGGTGTACCTCTTCTTAGTTCCACTTAGTTCCACAGGAACAAACTGTCGTCGATGGTTGGGGGACTGTGGTTCACTTCGGTGAGACCAGAGGGTAGGGGTCAGTTTGGTAGGGTCTATCTGTAGTTGACCTTCTCTTTATTCAGTAGGGGTGATATGGGGTTTATAGGATAGATGTCCTAACATTCGTTATTCTTTCAATAACAAAATTCGATGATATAATACAAAAACACAAAAAAAACTTCCCCCTCCTCCAACTGTGTCATCGACTATAGACTGTATACCTATTAAATGAACCCAAAAGTCGTCTTATATAAATGTGTCAAACGTTAGTGAAGTTATATAGTAATCCAATAACGAAAGAGAGGTACACAACACGACCCGAAGTCCTCATCAAGACTGTGGGCAACACGACTGACAGAACCGTAGAACTGAGGTCATACGCCCCGGTCTCTACGATGACGTGTTACTTTCACAGGGTACCACGGACCGTGGACTTGACACATTTCGAGACTTCCTTTTTATCAAGATTTTGGAAGTCTCGGTCTTCTTGATACCCTTTTTAAGTAGGTTCATAATCAACATATTTTAAGACTTATAATCCCAGAATGATTATAGTCTAGTTTTACCTTCAAGAACCTTTATATCGTATATTTAAAATTTAAATGATGTAGCAAAAAAATACTACTCTTAATGTGTGTTACGTTAAATAGTCTATAACACACGAATGTCCCGTGTTTGTACAATTTTTATACTTTAGTTCATATAAACACATTAGTGTATTTCTTACACTGGTGTTAAAAAATTTTGAAATACTGTAATAATTACTGATAATCTTCGACTTTATTCGAAAGGATAATAGTTCTTGAGTTTAAATAAAATTACATGAAAATTTTAAAATCTTGATGATAAAATTTTTAAAAAAATCTCGTATAAATTTAAGTGTCGTTTTAACTCTTCCATGTCACTAAAGGACATATGGAGGACGGTGTGTGTACGTATCGAAGGTGTAATAGTCACATTGAGAAGTCTCACCGTATAGACAATGTCAACTAATTGAATGTAAGTGTCCGAAGGGATCACGAGTCTACCATTTCTTAGACGGACGTTGCGTCCTTGGTCCAAGTTAGGGACCCAGAGTGTCAATGTGCGACTGAGTGTTGGATGTAATTGTGTACTAATAGTGGACTACAGATATCAAATGTAACAAAGTGAGCCACAAGAGACACAAGATACTCACTCACACAATCACCGGGTACGTACGTACGTACAATTCAGCGAAGTCAGTACAAGTTGAGACACACTGGGGTATCTACCGTCGGGTGGTCCGAGGAGACAGAGACCCTAAGAGGTCCGAGTCAGTACAGACTAAGAAACCTTGGGGGATCTGACATTGGAAGGTCCGAGAAGACAGGTACTTTAAGGAGTCCGTTCTTATGACCTCACCCAACGGTAAAGGAAGAGTCCCCCTAGAAGGACTGGGTCCCTAACTTGGGGTCGGAGGACTCAACGTCCGTCTGAAAAATGGTAGATTCAGTGTACCTTCGGGAGACGTAAGATTCTTATACCGGTCTACATATTACTGTAGTAGGTGGAAGTATAGCTATCATAATATATCTCATGGAAGTAATGGAATTTTTAGGAGTCACGAGATGGACAAGAAGTGAGGAGTTAGGAGTTGGGGACCGTTGGTGTCTCGAAAATGAGAGAGGTCTCAAAACGGAAAAAGTCTTGTAGTATTTCACCTGAGTATGTAATACTCAGACTAACCCGGGAAAGTGAATTATTATACGTAAATCCAAAGAAGGTACAGAAAATGACCAAACTACCGGTATCGAAAAATAGTGACTGATTCTAAGGTACCAGATCTACAAATAAATAGGTAAGTAGATGATTTCCTTTATAACCAACGAAGGTTTAAAACCGTTAATACTTATTTTGATGAAATGTATAAGTACACGTCCAAAACATGTCTGTATGCAATAGTTAAGGAAACCCATTTTAACAATTTCAAACACCGTTCTCATACAAACCATAATATTCTTAGGTGGTTTAATGAAAGGTTACAGTGATAGGGTAAAACGTAAAGATGGTTGTTACTTAATCTAAAGAACATCAAAGTGTAGGTCCGATCATGAACCACAAAAGTCACTAAACCTAAAGCCGGTAAAATAATCCATACATAACCTTAGAGTAACAATAAATATAAAGATATCACTACATACTACACATTGTAGAAATATGGAAGGAACTACTCCATAGACAATTCTACAAACAGAAGAATAAATTTAGTCCAATAAACAACAGAAGACAACTCAAATTAAATGAAAAAGCAATTTAAAAATTTCTTTTATAATTGTTACAATTTCCTTTCTTCTTAAGAAAGATAACAGAGATAAATTTTATTATATTTGAGGTCGGTACCTCTTCCGTTACCGTGGGGTGAGGTCATGAGAACGGACCTTTTAGGGTATCCGTCTCCTCGGACCATCTGACGTCAGGTACCCCAGTGCCTCTCAGTCTGTACTGACTCACTGAAGTGAAAGTGAAAAGTGAAAGGACTTGACCTCTTCCTTTACCGTTGGGTGAGATTGCAAAAACGGACCTCTTAGGGTCCCTGTCCCCTCGGACCACCCGACGGTAGAGACCCCAACGTGTCTCAGCCCGTGCTGATTTCGCTGAATCGTCGTCGTCGTTTGATATCAGTATACGTTTTTATTTATACGTTAATTGTTATAATCTTTTCATTTTACAAAACTCATCCACTAAGAATTTTTGTAATAAAAGAGATATCTAAAATGTCAAAACATCATGCAAAGTCGGAAATTTAAAAACATTAAACGATATTGAGATTTTCTTCGAGACAATGGATAAAACTTTAATATCGAAAATAATTAAAAGAATTTCTTACAAGAGGGTTTTCAGTCCGACATTGGAACCATCACAGTAAATGGTCTTAACCTTGTGATTTCTCCTATAATTTCCCGAAACTCTTAACATTTTCAGAACGGTAAAAATATAACGGAAAGGTTTTCCGTGACTTACATAGGGGTTACATATTAACACATATCACGGACTTCTCAGTGTTGAAAGGGTCGAGAATTTCCTGTTCACGAGTGAAACCGACGGTTTCCGAGGTGGAGACACGGACCCCTGAAGTATTCACATAATCCGATGTGTTATCGGATTACACAGCATACCTTTCCCCTTTCATGTTTGTTCTGACTGTCAGAATCCCGTGTTCGTAAGTAGTCATAACGGTCTACCGGGTGTTCGTCACCAGGTTCACCAAAATAACGGTTGAGGAGGTTTGATGTTCTCCTCAGTCACAGTTGTATTTTATGACAACTTGTTACACGGGAGTTATTCATCCAAAGAACTTTCTAGACAGAATATCTTATAATTCGAAGGTGTATATATTGTAAGTAACACAAAGAAAAATTATTTACTTATTGAGAAAAGAGCCGTACGTTTACATCCTTGAGTTCTTCTTAAACAATACAGTATGTCTTACCTAATTCGTATCCTGTATGTCTTGAATTCCAAAACATACAGTAAGTTATAAAATGAACTTATATCATTGATCATAGATTACACAAGAAGTCCAGTATCTCAAAACAGCTGAATCAAAAATTATAAGGTTTCTTCCGACGTAAAAGTTTGACAGAAGTCGTTTATTCATTTACAAAGTATCTTCACTGGTTCTTAGATCTAAGTCTACCCCTTTTAGAAGGGTCAACAACATTTTTTCTTCAGAGTCTAAGGTAATTTTACGTATACCTCTTGGTCTAAATACGGGTCCTTATTCCTCGTCTGATCCGGATAACTCATATTTTGTAGGTATCCACGTTTTAAATATAAAGATGTTTTAGTGACATTTTATAGGTTTGTGTACGTAAACGGATTTAATCGGCTTGATATTGTTACAGAATTTATGTTCTATTTTATAAAACCATTTGTAAATATAATAAATATTACCTGAATCCGAAAATTGAAATTTTGTTTCTAAACATCTATAACTTTAGATGTACTGTCTGTTGCACCTTAATAATTCAGATCCCTATTAAATTCTCTCTCTTGGTGTGGGGGAAAGGGTCACTTATAATTTATTCTTCTACCAAGTTCTGTAGATTGTAGAACAGAGGTAAGAAGTAATATTCAAACACCTCGTATTCGATACTAATCCCTTTAAAAGTGAATTAAAAAAAAAAAAAAACCAAATAAAGTCAGTATAAAATGATGTTTAAGGGTCTTAGAGAGTTTATATAAAGTTTAAAGACTTTGTAGTTTTATAATACATAACCTAAAAGTCAGTCAAAATAACAAGATTTGAAAACACAAATTTAGAATAGGGGATCAAACAAAGACACCAATTCTCTGTTAACATTATTCCTAAAAGAATAACATTATACCTCCAGTCTCATGGAGGCGATGGTTCAGTTACATGATATACAGAGGTTCCCACCGGTTTGTGTCCTTCGTTACCCTATATTTAAAACGTCTATAAATACTCTTATAAATAATTCTTACTCTTTTATGTTTTAAAAGGCCTCCAAAGTCTGAAGTGACTCTTCAAATGAAAAGGTAATTCACAAAAAGACAAGTCTAAATCCTTTAATATTGAAACCAACTTAAGGTATCGAAGTGTCACGTAAAAATTCATTGAGTGACACTACTTTTCAAGTAGTCGTAGACGAACGTCAAATAGAGATGAAGTCGAGTGTAATCCTCTTCATACAGACCCATAAGGGACCACCAGGTCATCAATCCTGAGACACGAAAGTGACGGTTCCCACGTCCAAGTTAGGGATCAACCCCTTGATTCTAGGATGTTCGACCCACCGTGTCGGTTTATTTCTTTATTTGTACTTTTTTTTTGTAAAAATTCTTTTCATACGGAATGTAGTCGAGTTTGGTTGTATCATATGTGAAGACACGGTTGTCAGTCCTATAGATCACCCCACTTGTGCACTATCTCGGACATGTAACAGGTAGTTACTAAGTCTGGATCGGAAGTCTACCTTTAGAAAAAAAAAAAAGGATTGTTTCGTTTGAAATAACACCGGGACTCAGTCCCACGAAGGGAGGTCCAGGATGTCGTTGGCTCTCAACCGCACTCTCCGAGTATACAACGGGGGGTTGTGCAGGTAGTGTAAGTCTGAGTCGTGTCACCAGAGTGTCCAGGAGGGAGCCAGTGACTCCGGTCCACGAGGACTGAGGAGTGGAGAATCCAGGGTCAAAAAATCCAGACGTACACCTAGACCCACACCTAAACCGGAAAGACCGTCCTGAGGGAAATTCTACCACAGAACGGAGGAGAAGAAAAAGGTAGACAAAAAAAAGAACCGACGCCAACAGACGAAGACCCCGTGGTCGGAGAACTGATCAACCTGCCCGTAGAGGAAGAGGTCCCTGTGTAGTTAAATATCTATCTAAACGTTTTGGAGGTAACTTATTGTCTGATTGAAATATAGAGCTCAAGAAATTTGTTATAATTTTCACAAGAATAGAAAACAAAATAGTAACAATCTCTTGTATAGAAAGTCAATGAACTGGTTTAAAGTTTAAGGAACTTGTATATATTTAAGTGTAGTTGAAGATATAGGAAATCTTAGAGTCTTTAACCTCTACTTTGACAATCTGAGGTTTGAAACCAGTCTACTTGTTTCCATTGATTCCGTTTTCCTTCCCTTTTTTACCTGGAGAAGGATAGAAGGGTTGTGGAGTCGGTCCAAAGGTGTAAGTATAATTTAGGAGTCGTACAAAAGGTCCCGGCATTTATGTAAAGGGTATTTTCTCTGTTGGAACCACGAATCTTCAACTGTATGTTATTGACAATGTAAAGATGAGTCCCTTCGAAGACCGAAATACAAGTTAGACGGTAAAATCTCAAGTTTACGTTACTACTTCTTTTTTATTTCATAAACAAGTGAAAATGACCAGTGTTAGTCTCTAATGACAAGATTCTTGGTTCTTACTTCCATGACCTTGATTTTATTTTTAATGATTTTGTTTCATCTGTTACTTTTAGTTAAACAATTAATTTTTAAAAAAATTAAGTACGGAATCAGTGTCTTTAGATGACCCTTTAAACGTAGAACGAATTAATCAGAACCATTTTTAGAACTCATAGTACTCGAATAAAACACTCACGTCAGTCAAGTACGGGTCTGGTCCTCAAATCCTCTTAGATTCGGTGTGACAGGTCATACTTACAGTAAGTGAATTGTCCTTGTTTTGAAGGGTGACACAGGAGAGGGATCGAGTTTTAGAGACATCTCGAAGGTTTGTTGGTACACTTATTCTATTCAGGAAGGTAGTCGGGTTTGGTGTTCATTTAGTCTTATATGATTACGAACCGTCCTTACCTAAAGAAAGGGATGTTTAACAACAACAAATCAGTGGTTTAGCACTGGTTAAGAAACACTGTGGTACTTGATGATGTCTTACGGTCCGAAGGGACAGGAAGTAATAGAGGGACTCAAATGAGTTTCATACAGGTAACTCAGTCACTACAGTAGGTTGGTAGAGTAGGATCCGGGGAAGAGGAGAACGGAACATAGAAAAGGTCGTAGTGGAGAAAAGGTCACTCAACCGAGGAACGTAGTTCCACCGGTTTTATAACCTCGAAGTCGAAGTCGTAGTCAGGAAGGTTGCTTATAAATCCTGACTAAAGGAAATCCTAATTGGTCAAACTAGAGGAACTAGAGGTTCCCTGAGAGTTTTTCAGAAGAGGTCGTGATGTCAAACTTTCGTAGTCAAGAAGTCGTGAGTCGGAAGAAATACCAGGTTGAGAGTGTAGGTATGTACTGATGGCCTTTTTGGTATCGAAACTGATATGTCTGAAAACCACCGTTTCGCTACAGAGACGAAAAATTTTGTGATAGATACAAACGGCATCCGTAAGAAGGATCCTCGTTCGAAGAAAATTAAAACACCGACGTCAGTGGTAGGTGTAAGTAAAACCTCGAGTTTTTTTACTTTAAACGGTGGTAAAGGTGAAAAAGGGGTAAATAAAGGGTACTTTACTATCCTGGTCTACGGTACTATAAACAAAAAACTTACAACTCGAAATTCGGTCGAAAAAGTGGGAGGAAAGTGGAAGTAGTACTCCGAGAAAACAAGGAGAAGTGAAAGACGAGAATTTCACCAAAGTAGATACAGACTCAAACAACTATAAAGAGGGAGGTTTAATCATCTCTCCTTTTTTTAAATAGTCAAACATACTCGCACACGAGACAGAATTTAAAACTTGGTCCCATTTCTTTATCTCCCCGAAGGGACCACCGAGTCTATACCTCGGACGTTACACCTTCTACTCCCAAGGTAGGGACCCAGTCCTTATAGAGGACCTCTTTCTTTACCGTTGAGTAAGGTCATAAGAACGGACCCTTTAGGGTACCTGTCTCCTCGGACCACCCAATATCAGGTCCCCAACGTTTCTCACCCTGTACTGACTCACTGATTGTGAAAGTGAAAGTTCCTTTATCTGACTAAAACGATGGTAGTCTTGGTAAGTAGTCTTAATTCTAGGATCATAATATCTGGACTTTCAGAGGAATTCTCCAGTAGTTCGGGTCTAAGACGGGATAATTAGTGTCTCTTTCGGTTGTATACAGGGTCGTACATAATACTAAACATTAAACTTCAACTGTATCATATCTAAAGACCCTTTGACACTCATTTAATGGAATGGTAAAAGACGGAATCATAGTGTAGACATTTTACTCCTTTTCTTTTTGATAGAGTTTCCTGGTGACGTTTTACGCGATTCTAAGTGTTTTCTTTTCCGTATAAATATTTAATAACGTTCTCTAAGTAAACACTGATTATAAGAATCTTCTCTTTTAAAGTATGAATTTTTGTTCTTCGTATAAGTCAAGTCATAAGTCCCTTTTTTTCTTTTAATTTAACTCTTTTTATATTTTTGTTATACGTCTTCTCTTATATACCTCTGTAACAGGAACCATATAAACAACTGGGTAAAGACTTATCGAAAAAGACAGTAGAGATACAAAGATTGAAGTCTTATAAGTCGTTTTATTATCCAGGGGACAACATATAGGTCACAATTTTTATTGTGACATATAAACCTCTAAACTTACCACTATGATTCTTATAACTAGTCGGTTATTAACCGTTTCCTCCAAAAAAGAATCTCTCCTTGTGTCAATAATTAACTTTTTTCGTAGGGAAATTTTTACTACGGAGAAATGAATTAGGTAAATACGTCGAAGGAAGAAGAAGACTTTTCAAACGGGATTATCTATCGACTCGAAGAGAACGACCAGTCGTAGTTTCGACAGTGGTACTCGGGTCTCGTTTTTCTTGACGAAGGCTAGGGAACCCAAGGGACGCCTTTCTCTCTCCCGTGGCGAGAGACCGTCTGGACTTACCCTTTGTAGAAAAGTCTAAGTCTAGAAAAGGAGTCACTTTCTCAACTTCGGAGCATTCCGAACTAAAATCGTCGTAATAGAAGTCCGTGAGTTCACGTAGTTTTACTGTTTTTCTTTCTTTCTTTCTTTTCTTACGATGTAGAAACATAGCATAAAGGTTTTCGGTTCCCCCCTCTTAAGATATCGGAGACACTTATATCCATTGTACTCGCTTATCTGTTCACATAATCATAAGAGGGAAGGAGTCCGAGGTTTATTCTACTGATGACACTTTCACTTTCACAATTAACGAGTCAGGACAGGACTCTGAAACCGTTCGGGCACCTGACATTGGGTGGTCAGAGGAGACAGGTACCTTAAGAGGTCTATTCTTATGACCTCACCCATTAGTAAGGGAAGAGGTCCCTTAGAAGGGTTGGGTCCCTATCTTGGGTACAGAGGGTGTAATGTCCGTCCTAGAAATAACAGACTCGGTGTTCCCTTCAAATGATAAGAGGGAAGGATTCCGAGGTCTCTTCTACTAATGACTTATGACACGAATCAGTGAGCCGGTACAGACTGAGACGTTAGGGACGCCTGAATTCAGACGGTCTAAGGAGACAAGTCCCCCTAAGAGGTCCGTTCTTACGACCTCACTCAATGGTACGGGAGGAGGTCCCCTAGAAGGGTCGGGTTCCTAACTTATCAGAGGACATAACGTCTACCTAATAAATGACAGACTCGGTGTTTGGGTAGTATAAAACGTCAAGAAATTTATAGTTGACTACAATATTCCAGAGTCAAGTCAAGTCAACGAATCAGCACAGGTTGAGAAACTCTGGGGTATTTAACGTCGTGCGGTCCGGAGGGACAGATAGTGGTTGAGGGCCTCAAATGGGTTTGAGTACAGGTAGCTCAGTCACTACGGTAGGTCGGTAGAGTAATAGACAGCAGGGGAAGAGGAGGACGGGGTTAGGGAGGGTCGTCGTCACAGAAAAGGTTACTCAGTTGAGAAGCGTACTCCACCGGTTTTGTCGTAGTCAGGAAGGTTACTTGTGGGTCCTGACTAGAGGAAATCCTACCTGACCAACCTAGAGGAACGTCAGGTTCCCTGGGAGATCTCAGAAGAGGTTGTGGTGTCAAGTTTTCGTAGTTAAGAAGCGACGAGTCGGAAGAAGTGTCAGGTTGAGAGTTTAGGTATGTACTGGTGACCTTTTTGGTATCGGAACTGATCTACCTGGAAACAACCGTTTCATTACAGAGACGAAAAATTATACGATAGATCCAAAAAGTATTGAAAGGAAGGTTCCTCACAGAAAATTAAAGTACCGACGTTAATGGTAGACGTCACTAAAATCTCGGATTTTTTATTACAGACTGTGACAAACGTGACAAGGAGGTAGATAAAACGCACTTCACTACCCTGGTCTTCGGTACTAGAATCAAAAGACTTACAACTCGATATTCGGTTGAAAAAGTGAGAGGAGAAAGTGAAAGTAGTTCTCCGAAAAATCAAGGAGAAGTGAAAGACGGTATTATATAATATTCCAATCCCAGATTTAAGACATTTTATACCTGTAACTGAAAATTCATCTGTACGATAGATCCATCATTGGAATAGATCTTCATTATCGATATCCTACAAAGGGGATGTTACGGAGTTCGGGGGTTTACATTTATGATAAGTTGTGAAGTCATTGAGATTCAGGTTCCACTAGTGTTATTACTGGGTACTCTTTAGACTAAGTATGGACTTTTTGTAAAATTTATTTTTTGTGAAATGTTGAATTAAGGTCCCGTGGTATATGAATATGGACCGGTGAGTGATGGGAGAAGATCCCAACTGTAGTCACTAGTCAATGTTTCGTACGGGGTGACGTTTCAGAAGGGGTAGGGGCGGGGTGGTGTGTGTGGACGGGAGGTGTCACCAAACATTCCCTTTTCGTTGAACCTGGAGTACTGGAAGTACTGGTAGTTTCGTGAACCAGATCCACTTTACATCTTCTAAGAAAGGCAGGAAGTTTCCTTAGTAGTCAGAAAGTACAAGATCTCTAAAGAAAGAAGATTTTAGGAAACCTATTTTACGACCGGACCATATAACCAACAGATCCCGATAGTATTATGATATGGTGTTTGACTTACCGGACTTGTTGTCTTTACATAAAAGAGTGACAAAACCTCTAATCTTCTGGTTCTAGTTCTACAACAGCCCCCCAGTCCACCCCCCTTAAGTAAAGAAGACACCGAAGAAGAGGAACCGGTGGAGAAGGGAAACAGAAGTGCACCAGAAGGAAGACACATACAGTCACAGGTTTATAGGAGAGGAATATTCCTGTAGTCAGTATAACCTAATCTCAAGTGAGATTACTGGAGTAATATTGAATTGATAGAGAATTTTCTGAGACAGAGGTTCATATCAAAGTCAGATCACAAGAATCTCCAATCTTGAAATGTATTTGAAATATATTTAGAGTGGGGTATTGTATAATGTACTTTGACTCCATAAGAATTTTACATTCAGTTTAAAGTATTCAAATAGTTCCTAAAGATATAAAGTTTACTAATACGTAAGAGTAACTATGTTGTCGTAAGAAAGTCGATCGACGTAATCGTACCACACTGTGATACTATGGGATACATAAATCTATAAACATAATAAGTAAATAAAAACATTGAAAGTTCTACTAAAATTACAAACGTTAATAGAACCGTTCGACTAAGTCTAAGGATATACCATAACAGGAAACTGGAAGTCAAAGACGAAGATTTCAAAGAAGAGAAAAGGACGATAAGAGTAGAAAGGTACATAGAACAAAGTCCTATTAAATATGATAATGTTTGGTTAGAAGAAGACAAGAGACAAAATAGGTAAAACTAAAATACGGAACTATAAATAACCAAAATGATAATTAGAGAGAAGAATTTTAGGACATACGTCATTCGTTTTAGAAAATCCCTATATTTTTAGATAAAGGATTCTTGTGTTTGATTCCTAACTCCACAAAGGTATAAAAGGATGTATAGTAAATTGGTCTTTTCAGTGTAAGGAAATCTGGTATTTTCTTACATATAAGTGTTACTTTTTATTATTGTTTTCCTCAGATAATAAACGGAGAATTATCTACCTTAAATAAGTCACGGAATCGAGATAGGTAATAAATTGGAGAGTCGTCTTAAAGTACTTTTCAATTACAACTGTAAAAGGGTATTCAAACACTTAAAGAAATCAATCTCTATTTTCCCCTCGTAAACCTTTCTTAGACGGACCTTGTACCCTCTAGGTCCAAACTAGGGACCCAACCCTTACTTCTCGGAGACCTCTTCCTTTACCGTTGGGTTAGTTCATAAGAACCGAACTCTTAAGGTACCTGTCTCCTCGGACCACCCGACGTCAGGTACCCTATTGTTTGTCAGTCTGTACTGACTCGTACTGATTGTGTGTGTATATTCTTGAAGGTTTGATCACTTTGTAGTTCCGATAGTACTGATTTCGTTGGTTATTGGACCCTTGTATTTCATTGTTAAGTGACTTATGTATCTACTCTGAATTTCAGAAAATTTTTAGTGTATAAGATTATTGTCGTTTTTCTCGTTTTAATCATAACGTTTTATAATAAATTAAATAAAATAAGGTGACGAAGAAAAGTCTTTGTTAAGGAAAACAGGGTTTAGTTGAATCATCGTCTTTTATATGATTACAATATCGTCAGAAAGTTTACCTGTTCATCTATACCTCATCAAAATTATAGACGAATACTTTTAAAGAAATTTTTAAGTTAAATTGACTAATGAGAATAAGAAGTAAAACAATAGTCTATTAGTTGACTAATTCCAAAAGAGAAGGTAAACATTTTGTTGAAAATTAGGAAAGGACGGTAGTTATAGGTTGTATGTGTTTACAAGATCTCGGAGACTTATAAACAGTCTTTTTGTTTCACATAGAAAAGGACTCAGTGGAACATGAATGTGGCTGTCTAACTGAGTGTCAGTCTGAACTACGAAATACCAAAACAACCGGTCTGAAGGTAGACGTGCTGACAAACCTTATATTCTTATAGGGACGGAACCGGTGACAAGAAAAGTCGTGTCGAAATGAACGAGTTTCGGGAAATAAATTGGAACTATGTTTTTCAGTAAGGATCCGTAAAACGAAAAAGGGTTTAATTCACAATAATTTATACACGTACGTACAGATACCCATACGTTAACTTTATCGGGTCCTCGGTACGGTTTTCCTTCTTAGCGTTGTGTTCAGACTTGTCGTTCACAGAAACTGAATAACGACACTAATATGATTAACGAGTAGATGAACCACCCTCCAACGTCCTTCGACAAAACTTCATTAGTTCGACTCTATCCGGGAAGATAAATATTATTAAGACTTTTAAGAATATGGGGGTTTTTTGAATTAACGTAAAAAGAAGAAAATTTTTATATGAGAAAGAAAAGTGGGAAAGGTAACGGATTTGGGTTATTATGTATAAACTATGGAAGAATCAATAATCCTCTTATTCGTATGTGAGGGGAAGCAAAGTATCCAGACTTGTATTTCGGGAGTTATAAGTAGGCACCTAGACTTCGTTCTATGTTTGGGATGTTTTATTGTTATTAACGGGTCCATTAGAGAGTGTCTCCCATTTAAAATACACGGATAGTAAGAATACTTTCGTACAGACACAATTTTTGTTTTTTTTTATACTACTACCGGAATCGAGTTCCGAACCTAGGAATAAATAAATAAGTTATAAAATTATAATACTAATTGTAATATCATTGTAAATTATCACGTCTTAGTTGTCTGTATTCAGAAAGAATCGTGGTGTATACCAGAATTGATGAAATAAAATTAAAAAAGACCCATTCTTGACAAAATTATTTTTAAGTTTCCAATTATTTTACATAACTAGAACCTTGATATACCCTCGGGACTATATTTCGAGAAATAACATGACAATGAGTCAAGAGGGTATGTGTGAAGAGACAACGAGGAGGTGGGAGTACTTGTTTTCAGTGTAACACTAGACCATTCTCGTACATTCCCGAAACCTCAGTGAGTTTGTATTCATGAGGTCGACACAATGAAGGATTGAGACACCGAGAACTCGAGGTGACTCGGTGTCAAATGTTTCTTATATTTAACCTATAGTTATGGATGAAGTCTCAACGACACTCTTCATTTATTGATAGTAAGTTTTATATGAGTTGTGTTTATCCGTGATTTTAAATGTCACTTGAAAGGAAAAAGAGTTTAGAAGGAGTTTTTCACATAACGGACATTGACATTTATACGAAATCGAGAAACTCGAAGTCCTTAATATTGACTAAGGTCAGATAACAGAGGAGACAGAAGACAAGGAGAGACTTACGATTCATTCGTATTGTTTTGGTTACTACACTTTAGTAACATCTTCATTGGGTATGTGTTTATACATCGAAATTCAACTATTTAAGATTCTACACAAGTCAAAGGATTTTCCTCAGGTAAGTTATGATTTTGAACCTCTTTAGACTCTACATGTATTAGGGTAGGGGACCGAAATGTCTCCTCTTTTAACGTTAATCTCTTCAATTAACTAGGTCAATTCTCGTGTCTCAACGCTTTAAAGAAACTCACGTTTCCTGTGTGACGGTCAGAGTTGGTTAATATAAAAATTTGAAGGAAAAAGTATAACACAAGTCTTTTTTTTTGTTATATTCGTTGGATAAAAATCAGTATTAAGTGTATCAGTTTCTAATAACAAAAATATAAACATCCTGAAAACATGTACTGTCGTACCAAAAAGGAAATGGTGTCAGGATTTGTAGTCCATGAAAATCTAACAAGAAGAGTTATATGGAAAGAGGATTTTATCCGTGTGTACATATATACACGTTATATGTCACACCCCAGAATAGTTAATACGAAATAAAATTGAGACCCATTCTTTTCAAAATTATTTTTCAGTTTCAAATTATTTTTCTAACTAAATGATTTTTATACTAATATATAGTTACAACCTTGATATCTCACTTCTAGGATTTTGAAAATTATAAATTGACCTATGTCGTAGACTTACATTTTTTGAAATCTTTCTTGAGTAAGCCTATTGTAACCTCTTTCTCGATAGTCTTGTGTGTTTTATAGAATTCCTTTGAACTTACCTTTGTTCGTAATACCTATCCTTTTAGGGACTCAATGTATTTTAGAAAATACTTTTACCCTACCTTAAATTCTTCTATTTTTGACGTAGATATTACTCATTCGTCTGAAGTACACCTTCAATCCTTCCTTCCTGTTAAGAGTCAGGAAGAAGGATATATTTAGAAACAGTCAAAGACGTTTTCCTCTGGACGAAAAAGGGTTCCCTAACTCCTATGGTGAACTGTTAAGAACTTTCGGTAAAGGACTACTCGAACCACGTCTCAAGTAACTAATAATGGTGGAGAAGTCTATTGACATATACCACCTTTTCTTGATAACCGTCATAAAGGGTTCTTTGTTTTATAAGTACTTTATAAGGAATGTAGTTTTATAACATCTCGAACTATTAATTATTTACAAGGTTAATGTGGGATAACTCTGTAGAAACTAACTTTATGTCAATATACCTATAGAACCAGAATCAAGTGATTAAATCGTGTAAAAATTATAGTAAATATGGTTCTTTTATTCGATCTTTTTCTTTCGTCTATACCCTTTAATTCTACATAAAGAGTTATATTCTTATATTAAACCAGACAATATGCTGGTGATCCACATTATAAATTAACCAAAAGTCCTATTAACTTTAGACTACTATTTAAACTACTATTTATAAAACAAGTTATTACTAGAGGTATATCAAGTGACAAAAAAACGGGTTGACTATGAGAAAACTCCGTTCCCCTTCGAGACTCAAATCTCCTCCTTGATATACTCGTTTCTTTCTATTTTTATTCGGAAAAGTTTACATCTCTCCTAACGAGTCAGTACAGACTGAGGAACTCTGGGGTACCTGACATCGGATGGTCCGAGGAGACAGGTACCCTGAAAGGTCCGTTATCATGGTTTCGTCTGACGGTGAAGGAAGAGGTTAAGTTCACACACAAAGAGGATTTAAGGTATAAAATGGAAAGCATATTGTCAAGATAAAGAGGGTTCTATCGAACCTCTCTTTAGTGTGTCTCACCTATAAGTCACAGATACTGAGTCAAAGAACCCACTAACCGACTAGATAAAGAAAGAGAAAGGGAGATTACCGACAAATTTTTCAGTATCTTGTTGATGATATCACCGACATAACTACATTAGTTCACTTTTTCTGATGACAAAGAAAGAGTTTATAATAAAAGACGATTGTGTCGTGTGAACAGTTTCAGGGACTTATAAGGTCTTTATCCGTAGTGTATTTATATATTTATTGATCTATTTATTGACTGTTTTGTGTCATGTAATAAACCTCTATTTGCACTCGTGTGACGTTTGACGTTCTAATGATTAATCGTAGAAATTCTTGTACAAAAATTCAATTTTTCTTACATAGTAATTGTACTCTAAGACCTTGTACCGTAACATTATAAAATTTCAAGAATAAAAGTGTCTGAGCCTCTTGTTTACAGACCAACGGCCTCCCTTCCTTATCAATCCCTCCAATCCTACCTGTACATGTATTACGATAAAAATTTTACCTATTGGTTGTTCCCGGATGACATATCGTGTACCTTGAGACGAGTCACAATACGCCGTCGGAGTTACCCTCCCCTCAACGCCCCTTTTACCTATGTGCATATATCTAGTGACTCAGGGAAACGACGAGTGGATTTTGATAGTGTTATCACAATTAGTTGATATAGAGTTATGTTCTGTTTTCTACATATCTTCGTTCCTTATAAAGGTCATGTACAGTACTGGTACTCTTTCCGTCTCGGACCGACGACAACTGTCCACCATACTCGACCGGAAGACCTTACCATCGTCGTCTTTTGGGTCAGTTGTATAAAATTGGAAGTCTCAATAAGTCCGTGTAAGACTAGAGTCGTTTACCCGACTATTCCCACTTCATGTTTGAACCGCAGGTTGTCGACAAAGGTTTGTTGGTTACCCTCCGCCCCGTTTTCTAAATAAAAAAGACAAAAATCTATGTCAGTCACGGAAAGTTCCGATTCTGAAGTTGTCGTTAAAAAGGTAACGTATTTTGTGTTTCTCGATAGGAAAATATACATAGTCGTGTGTCGTCCCGTTACCTTTTTTTTTTTTTTTCACTTCTTCGTTTCTTTCTTATTGAATTTACGATACCCCACTTTGGTTGGTCCTAGACTCCGGTTTCGTGAGACACTTGTAATCTAATACGTCAACTAAGTTAAGATTAAGTTCAGTTCGACCAAGTTACAAAGTGAATCTTAGAAAACAGGAAAAAACGAACAAGGAATAGTACTTTAGACTAGATAAACATCCAAATTTCGTCCCCTGTCCCTTTTCGGACTGGATTGGAATCACAATATCCCCTAACGTGATTTACACCCTAACTCACGTTATTAAGGTGTCGAAGGATGAACCTTTACTCGGGTCGAACTTCTTTATTTTTATCTTCACAGACTTACGTTGATTTTTCGAGTCGGTGTACCTTAATTTTACGGTCAAGGGAAGTCGGAAAGGAAAAAAAAAAGAAGGTCAGTAGTCTTAAAGTTTCGGGTGTTTAATTTTTCGAGAACGTCAGTCATAGAAAAAACCATTGGGTAGTGAACTACAATGAACTAGGTTTTACAGACACATCTGTCATACGTCATATGTTGTCCTATATATGACGTATGTGTCGTTTATTATCAAACATGGACTAATAAGAGTAATTTTTTCTTTTTGTCAATAGTCCAAATTTTTACATTTATTTACTGATGTATACGGATTCCCCGTGACTTTGAGGTCCTATCAGTAATCAATCGTCTACCAGTAGGAGTACTATGGTCTTACGTAAATATAATTTAAACAAATGGAAGATTTATTTGTGTTGTGAACTTTAACTTTAATTTTTTTTTTTAAGGACTACAAAATGGTTAGAGACAAAGATTAAACGGGTTCCTGGTACAAATCGTATAAAAGTCATAGTATATAAGTTTCATCTTCTTGACCTTTGTTTTTTGTCTAAATCCTTTGGATCTCAATGGTGAGTTTGCTCTGTTATTAAACCACATAGAGTACTAGTGATATATAGAATTAACAAAAATACTTATGAAGGCATAAGATTGAAGACAGAAGACTTATCATCTATACAAAACTAGGAAACACCTCTTTTTTACTTAAAGAGAAAGGAAGGTTATATGTAATCGCATAAAACGGATTCATCCTAAAGAAACTTTAATTCCCCTCGAGAACTAAATTTTCACCATGAATCCCACGTTCCTCTTTATTCTTAAACTGGCTCCGGTAAAATTTGGGTACAAATCGGTCGGAAGTAGTAAAAGAGGAGATTGTATACTTATATCAAAGGTTTTGGTGTTTGGAGTGTTCACAAATCTAGGGTCTGAACATTTGTCCAAACTAAAGGAAAATAACTCGCAGAAGGAAGGAGTAGGGAATAACGTAAGTCGACCGAGATTAAGAAAAGGTACATGAATTTCTTTACTTTATAAAACAGACTTAATTCTTATTAGTACACAAACTCTTCTAGTTAGTGTTTTGTTGTCTTTCGCTTAACAAAAGTTACCCAGACAAATATCACTGACTCGTTGATCCCAAATCTACTTATTTTTCTGGTCATTAAAATAACTTAATATAACAAGATAAAGTTAACACAGAGAATTGTATTTGTCGAGTCACTGACTACATAATAACTTATAAGCTCCTCACACAGATATTATATATACGAATACTTACTAGGAGACTCTCATTTAGTTACAATCTTTCTCTGTAAACAACTACACCTCAAACCTACTAAGGTTTAGTTTGAAGTTTTACGGGTCTAAAATTGTGACTCATGAAATTTTGAATTCTCCCTTTTATTTTCATGGGTTTTTCTTTTTCTCGATTACTAAATGTCTTTTGTGTGTTTTTTTTTTTTCTTTTTTTTAAAAATTGGAAAGAGTCGTAAGTTCTAGTAATAAACCTTCGTAGGAATTCTTGTAATAGTACTGGAGAAGTTGACGTGATGACCGAATCGGGTTTGTGTGAAAAGAAAATTTTAATACGTTAATAAGCGTCAGTCGTTTAAGTGAGTAATAAGATAAGTTATCTAGTTGATAGAGACACTTTCCGATAGTGAGAGGTGTTTGATAACCTGTCATAAAAAGTGAACTCGAAGTTCACATAAGTTTGTAGACTTAATAACTGTCAAGTCAGGTCAAGTCAAATCAGCGAGTCATCTCAGACTGAGACGTAGGGGTACTTGGTGTGGTACGGTCCGGAGGGACAGGTAGTGGTTGAGGGTCTCAGGTGGGTTTGGGTACAGGCAACTCAATCACTACGGTAGGTTGGTAGATTAGGAGACAGTAGGGGAAGAGGACGGGAGTTAGAAAGGGTCGTAGTCCCAGAAAAGGTCACTCAGTCCAAAGAGTAGTCCACCGGTTTTATAACCTCAAAGTCGAAGTTGTAGTCAGGAAGGTCACTTGTGGGTCCTGACTAGAAGAAATCCTACCTGATCAACCTAGAGGAACGTCAAGTTCCTTGAGAGTTCTCAGAAGTTGTGGTGTCAAGTTTCCATGGTTAAGAAGCCACGAGTCGAAAGAAATATCAGGTTTAGAGTGTAAGTATGTACTGGTGACCTTTTTGATATCGGAACTGATTTACCTGGAAAACAACCGTTTCATTACAGAGACGAAAAATTATACGACAGATCCAACCAGTATTGAAAGGAAGGTTCCTCATTTACAGAAAATTAAAGTACCGACGTTAGTGGTAGATGTCACTAAAACCTCGGGTCTCTTTATCATTCGGTGACAAAGGGGTAGATAAACCGTTCTTCACTACCCTGGCCTACGGTACTAGAAGCAAAAGACTTACAACTCGAAATTCGGTTGAAAAAGTGAGAGGAGAAAGTGAAAGTAGTTCTCCGAGTAATCAAGAAGAAGTGAGAGACAGTATTCCCACCATAGTAGACGTATAGACTCCAATAACTATAAAGAAGGTCGTTAGAACTAAGGTCGAACACGAAGAAGGTCGGGTCGCAAAGAGTACTACATGAGACGTATCTTCAATTTATTCGTCCCACTGTTATATGTCGGAACTGTATGAGGAAAAGGATAAACCTTGGTTAGACAACAAGGTACAGGTCAAGATTAACAACGAAGGACTGGACGTATATCCAAAGAGTACTCCGTCTGGTCCATCAGACCATAAGGGTAGAAAAATTCTTAAAAGGTGTCAAATAACACTAGGTGTGTCAGTTTCCGAAACCGTATCAGTTATTTCGTCTTTATCTACAAAAAAAGACCTTAAGAGAACGAAAAACCTACTAGGTCACCTACAACCGTTAAACTAGAGACCAAGGAGACGGAAAAAATTTTGGTGGAACTTGTAGACTTTCAAGTACCAAGTGTACGACTTCGGACCGAACCTCTTAAAATTCGTAGTGAAATGATCTCACACTCTACTCACGTTAACAAACCATCAAACTCGTAAGAAACCGTAATGGAAAGAAACCCTAATCTTACTTTTGACTGGAAAAGGTCAGGACACCGGTGACGACTCAAAAGGTTTAAACAACCGTTTAACTCACGTCGTGAAAGTGTCGTAGTAGAAAGTCGTAAACTTTATCGAGTTGACCTTAAGTAGTGGAGGTGATCGAAACAAACATCGCCACGAAGGATTCCGGGTCAACTGAAGTGTAGGGTCCTACAGACCGAGATCCACTTACTAGTGTGGTAGCACTAATAGACCCAGTATTTCTAGAAAAAACATGTCAAGAAGACACATAAGAACGGTGGAGAAGAATTATAGAAGACGAAGACAATCCAGGGATGGTAAAGACGGGAAATAACACGGGTAGAAACGTACTTTACAAGGGAACCATAGAGATTAAAAGAACTTCTCTAGAGATCAGAAAGGGTAAGATAACGAAAGGAGATAAAGAAATGTAACTAGTGATTCCTTCGAAAAGAATAGATAGGAACGATAAGAAACCTTGAGACGTAAGTTTACCCATATAGAAAGGAAAAGAGAAAACGAAAAGTGAAGGAAAGCAAAGTGTCGATAAACATTCCGGAGGAGTCTGTCGGTAAAACGAAAAAACGTAAAGAAAAAGAACCCCTACCAGAACTAAGGAGAAAGGACATGTTACAGTGTTTGGAGGTAAGTATCAAGTAGTCCCTGAGACGATAGTCTAGATCAAGGAATTTAGATAAAGAGTGAAGGTGACATATTAGTATTCCCTAAACTAAATCCAGTATGGACTTACCAGATCACCAAAAGAGGTGAAAGAAGTTAAAGTTAGATATAAACCGTTATTCCTCAAGTACTAGACTAGGTGTCACTTAAATAACTGTTACGTTCCTTAGTTGTATAAAAAATACCTATAAGTCAACGTCTTAAGGAGTGTAGAAGAAGGAGAATAGAAAATATTTTAAGTACTAAAGAGAGTTAACGATATAAAAGATTTACGGACACTAAACCAGGTCGTGTGATCATTTAGAACCCATACATAAAAGGGTAGTAAGTACCTTGTCGACGAATATTTGAGGTATGTATTTACCCTACAAAGGTATTATTGGTTCATCCCCTTACGGATCTTTTGGGTTGGTTAACAATAGGAGTTAGTGATCCTACTTTTAGACAATGATATCGAGTCCCAACCTTTTTACTGCAGAGATACTGTTTTACAACTTTATACTAGAGAAAATTACTATGGAGAGAAGGAAGAGTTGAGAAGGATTACAATAGAGAAAGGTCTAAGACTTGACTTAAAGAAAAGAAAGACAGTGTAGGTGTATAAGTTTTTATTGTGAGTTAGTATACATATGTTTAGGATTTAACCATACACTTCTGTTTTAAAAGAGTTCGAATAAAGATAGAATACAAAAGTTGACGGACGACGAAAGAGGGATTTAGTTGTAAAAATTTCGTTCAATGAAAGAACTGAAAAGGTAAAGATATTTAAACGGTTACAAGAGGATCAATCGAGTTTTACGTCTCAACAGAAAAGATAAAGAAGATAGTTAGATAATGGTAGTAGGATGTAAATGTAAACGAAGTGTTAAACGTCAGAAAAATTTAAACGTATGAAATAACATTATTATTCGTATACTCCGTACCCTCTTTATTACCGGATACTTGAACTATTAGTCTCAGACCAAGTACCCGGTCGACTTACCCATAGTGACCTTTGTACGACGATTGTTTACGTCTTTAAGTCAGGGGTAAGGTCTAATCGACCTAGTCTGACGTAAGATTTTGTAGGGTACATTTGTATCAAATATATGACGTAATATCATAAAAATCGATACAGGATCCTATGTATTATCTAACTGCTCTTGATAGTGTCAGTTATTCACTGTCTGGCTTTACTCTTGTTGTATAAGATTGAGGTTCAGGGTTCAAAATTCTTTACGATAACTTTTAAACTAGAAGTTTGGTCGTACAGTCGTTGTGTGCCCTTGAATAAGTTTTACACTTCTTTACCCCGTTCCCCCCTTCTTACCCTTTCTTATCTCTAAAGAAGTTCTTTTAACCTCTATAGTTCCCGTGAAAAGTACGTTTCTACCCGTACTACTTCCTGTCTGTACCATTTCTGTATTGTCTTCGTTTCTCTAATTTTCCGTCACCGTTCTTATGTGTCTTCTTGATATGTTTTTTCAGAATCACTGGGTCTATTGGTGCTACCACACCAGTGAGTGGATCTTGTTCTGTAGGACCTTACACTTCAGTTCACCCGGAAATCCTTCGTAAATATACTTCTTTTCCATAACCTCCACTACCTTAAGGTCGACTCGATAAAGTTTAGGATTTTCTACTACGACAATTTCACAACGTGAGATATACAATCCTTTAAACCTTTTGAGTCGTCACTGTCCTAACCTTTTACAGTCAAAATTAAGGTTAGGGTTTCTTTCCGTTACGGTTTCCTACAAGTTTGATGGTATTATAACGTGAGTAAAGTGTACGATCTTTCTAATACAAGTTTTAGGAAGTTCGACCCAAAGTCGTCATACACTTGGCTCTTGAATGTCTATATGTTGGACCCAAATCTTTTCCGTCTCCTTGGTCTCTAATTTAACTGTTGTAGGTGACCAGTATCTCTTTTCGTTCACTTAAGGTCCTTTTGTATATTAAGACGAAATAACTGATGCGATTTCGTAAACTGACACACCTAGTGTCACTTGAGACTTTTAAAGAATTTCTCTACCCTTATGGTCTTGTGGAATGGGTAGAAGACTCTTTGGACGAACGTCCATTTCTTCGTTGACAATCTTAGTCTGTACCTTGTTGGTTGACCAATTTTTAACCCTTTCCTCATGTAGTTCCAACATATAACAGGAGGACGAATGAATTGAATATACGTCTCATGGAGTACACTTTACGGTCGGACCTACTTAGTTTTAGACCTTAGTTCTAACGGTCCTCTTTATAGTTGTTGGAGTCTATACGTCTGTTATGGTGAGATCCGTCTTTTACTCCTCCTTGAATTCTCGGAGAACTACTTCCATTTTCTTCTCTCACTTTTTCGACCGAACTTTGTGTTGTAAGTTTTTTGATTCTAACACCGTAGACCAGGGTAGTAAATTACTGTTTCTCTTCCTTTTTTTCATCTTCGTCAACGTTTAAAATAAAAGAACCCGAGGTTTTAGTGACACCTACCACTGTCGTCGGTACTTTAATTTTCTGTCAACGAGGAACCTTCCTTTCGATACTGTTTGAATCTACCTCATAATTTTTCGTCTCTGTAGGGAAACGGCTGTTTCCAGACGTATCAGTTTCGAGTCCAAAAAGGTCATCAGAACATACCTACACTCTAAACCTGGTTTTTCTCCAGAGTCACGACTTCTTAACTACGAAAGCTTAACACCACGACCTCTTCTGAGAAGTCTCAGGGAACCTGACTTTTATCTAGATTGGTCAGGATTTCCTTTAGTTGCTACTTATAAGTAACCTTCCTGACTACGACTTTGACTTCAAGGTTATGAAACCGGTGAACTACTCTTCTCGGCTGAGTGACTTTTGTTGGGACCACGATCCCTTCTAACTTCCGTTTTCCTCCTCCACCGTCTCCTATTTCTACCAATTTATTGTATTGGCTGAGTTCCGTGTACTTAAACTCGTTTGAGATTCTCTATGACTTCCTGTCCTCTCGGACCACTTGACGTCTGATACCCCAGCGTTTCTGAACCTGTCCTGATTCTTTAACTTGTTGTTGTTTAAAGATAATCCGCAGACGAACAGACAATAGTAAGACAGGAAAAATACAGAAAATAGTGAAGAGTGTCGATTGAGAAGGGTAAACCCAATATATCTGTTCTATTATCAGTAGAATTGGAAGAAATTGGTTGGCTTTGTCGACGTAGAGAGAATGTATGAATGATACGTAAATTTATAAAGTAGATTTTATTACTTAAATAACGTCTTTATAGTCACCGAGAGGTATTGAAGGATTTGTTCCCGTTAAGAGACGTAACGGGAAACACTTGGAGAATACATAGTAGTTTCAGAGACAGGAATATAGAAAACGATAATAAGACGTATTCCGAAATGAGATCTATTTTATAGTCTTTCTTTTTAGGTTGTTTTATGTGATTATGTCAAGTCAAGTCAGCGAGTCAACACAGGTTGAGAAACGCTGGGGTACCTGGGCGTCGTGTGGTCCGGAGGGACAGGTATTGGTTGAGGACCTCGAATGAGTTTGAGTACCAACCTAAAGGAAATCTTAACTGACCTCTTTCCCTCATGGAGAACACTTCCAGGGTGAAGTCCTGAGAAAGGAACTCTTGGGGTACTTATCGTACTTTTCTTTGATTATGTCGTTTCCTATGTGGAGATTCACTCGGGAGATAGATGTCTCGTTCTTGACTCTATCACAACGTGGTTCCCAAGAGAGTCAGGTCCCGGTTTTTAATAGAAATTTTTTGACAAACTAAACTTGGGTGACCGGTTTCTTTCATCCGACTTACAAAAGACTTCGTCGTACCCGTCCCATCAAACAGTCAAACCTTCCTCAAAAACTTACCTATCGTTAGTAAACCATATTTCGGTATGTCCACTTCTTAGAATCTGATTTCTATCTCAGGTGAAGGAAACTTAACGATTCACGATCCTTACATGATCCGAAAGACACGTCAAGTCAAGTCAACGAGTCAGTACAGACAGAGAAAGCTGGGGTACCTGACGTCGTGTGATCCGAAGGGATAGATAGCGGTTGAGGGTCTCGAATGAGTTTGAGTACAGGTAACTCAGTCACTACGGTAGGTTGGTAAAGTAGGAGACAGCAGGGGAAGAGGGGGACGGAAGTTAGAAAAGGTCGTAGTCCCAGAAAGTTTATTCAGTCAAGAAGTGTAGTCCACCGGTTTATAACCTCAAAGTCGAAGTCGTAGTCAGAAAGGTTACTTATAAGTCCTGACTAAAGGAAATCCTACCTGACCAACCTAGAGGAACGCCAAGTTCCTTGAGAGTTCACAAAAGAGTTGTGGTGTCCAGTTTCGTAGTTAAGAAGTCGTGAGTCGAAAGAAATATCAGGTTTAGAGTGTAGGTATGTACTGATGACCTTTGTGGTATCGAAACTGATCTGTCTGTAAACAACCGTTTCATTACAGAGACGAAAAATTATACGACAAATCCATGATCCGAAACCTCTGGAAGTTTACCGGGGATGAGACGATACTTACTCTATTGACTCAGGATGACTAGTTCTTAAAATTTGATTTAGGTCACAAAAAGGACGTTGTCCTACTCTATAATACTAAGGGTAGTTTCTGGAATGTTGATGTGGAATTTTAGTAGTTACCTCAAAGTTCTTTTTAGATACGACTCAAAGGTATAAGTCGTCAATATAAATTAAGTAGATGTCACTTCTGGAAATGTAGAATATCCAAAATAGGTAAGAAAATCGTTTATAGACTCGAGGATGAGACACTGTACAATAATATTTATTAAAGACTTCTCGACTTTCAATAGTGTTAGTTGAAGAGATTTTTATTTACTGTTATTTCAAATTCATACGTTTGGTTTTGGTGTTACTTTATAGTGGAGTATAAATAGTCTTACCGACAGTAGTTTTTCTTATGTGTATTGTTCACAACCGCTCCTAAACCTCTTTTCCCTTGGGAGGATGTCATAACTTCCTTACATTTAACCATGTCGGTAACAGTTTTTATCATATGTGCAAAGAGTTCTTCGATTTTTGTATCGATCCTATACTGGGTCGTTCAAGTGAGGACCCATATATATATATAGACCTTTTTTTTCGTTTTCGTGGTTAGGTTTTAACATGTTTGTGGGGTTACAAGTATCTCCGTAATATTAACGGTTCCATACCTTCGTCGGATTCACAGGTAGGGTCTATTTTATATACACATATGTGTACGTACGTTACCTTATGATGAGTCAGTATTTTTTTCTGTAAAACGTAAACGTCGTTGCACCTGTCTGAACCTCCCGTAGTACGGTTCAGTTTGTCCAGTCTGTGTGATATTTCGGATTATGATATACTATAGTGAATGTACCCGTATACACGATTCAGTGAAGTCAGTAAAGACTGAGACACGATGGGGTACCTGATATCGAGAGGTCTGAGAAGACAGGTACCCTAAGAGATCTGTTCTTATGACCTCACCCAACGGTAAAGGAAAAGATCTATGGTGAATATACACCGTAGATTTTTTATTTTACGTTATTATTTTAATTTTTCTTCGTCCGAGTATCTATATCTCTTGTTTGATCACTAATGGTCACCCTTCTCCTTTACCTCATCTCAGTTATCATCCTATTACCTATTTTTTCTTCAATAAGACCTTAATATACTTTAATACACACACTTTGAAACCCTTTAACATTTCGTGATATCTTAACTTTTGAAACGGACTTTAAGTCCTGTACGTTCAAACTAGGGACCCAGTTCTTCTAGGGGACCTTTTCCTTTACTGTTGGGTGAGGTCCCAAGAACGGACCCTTTAGGGTACCTGTCACCTTGGACTACCCGATATCAGGTCCCATCGTTCTCAACCTGTACTGAATCGATGATAAATAACTAGTAAGTTATTTTTTATTTAATTTAAAAATTTTTATTTTTATTCGTTTACTGTTATTTTTAATTTGAAAAGTTTTCGTTCTACTATGATGGAACTTATACATGTCTATCTGGGTACCAACTGAGTCTTTACTCGTTACTCGGTTTCCCTTTTGCACCCTATCTCACATCCCTAATACGTTGTGTCACCTTTTCTTGTCTTCGGAACCCTCATACCTTGACTTAGGGACAATGGAGGAAAAATTTCTCTTTGCCATTATCACAGTTGAAGTGTGTTGACAATAGTCAGTAACTCTCGTGTGTAAATTGTCAAGAAACATTTGTCTTTACACAATATAATAAGAGTGTTTGACCGAGAACTGGAACTTTAGGACTATTTTAAAAGGTTTTCTAATTGAAGAGTAAGTACACATTAAGGAATGTTTATTCAAGACGTTTACAGAGAAATAGTGAATTGTCGAAACATTTGAAGTATACTTTAAAAAATCTATCATCTTCTTTTTAGTCATTACTGTTTCGATTATATAGAAACGGATATCATTTCGGAAGTATTTATAAGTCTAATCTATACGTCTGGGAAATTCATATAAGGTTCACTCAAGAAATATGAAAAGTCTTTTCGAGATCATTGAAGTTTCCTCATTCCCCTCCATTGTTTATACGTTTCGGGACGATATATCTGTCAATGCTTTATGTATTGAATCCCTTTCTAGTAGAGAGAGTGATTACGTGTACATGGGATAAAAATTTTTTAGGAAATGTTCGCCAAATAAATACAGTAAAAACATTTCTTTTCCTCTAACGGTAGGATGGGTAGTTTTGTGTCCTACGAAGAACAAAATATGTAGTACGGTTAAAACACACTAAGATAAGAAGACAAGTCACACTCTTTAAGAGGTTATCCGTTTCAGATAGTCTTTGTCATTGTTCAAATCCAGTAAAGGGGAAAGAGGTTGAAATCGTCGTCTTTATTTTGAATTTCCTTTATAAAATTTTACGAGTGAAAAATCATTTTCAATTGTGAACGACAAGTAAGTATTAAAGTTTAACCCTGATTAAAAAAGAGTAGGGATACCTTTAAATCCAATGTAAACGAACTGAAGAGAAGATTTTATTTGAAACCGAAATTGAGAAGAGTTTTTTTTGACGGTTTGTTCTGTTCACGATTACAGATGGTCCCAGAACAATTTTGGGTTGTTCCATAACGGTAGACGGTAAAACGTCGAAGTTTGCTCCCGTGTACCTACGAAAAAGTTTTTCTATAAGTACGATTCAGAAATACAAAACTACTTTAGTTGTGACAAGACGATTCATTGAAAATTTTTTTGAATAGTCACCGTTCGTGTACAAAGTAGGGGAGAGGAGATTTTATCAGAGTTTTATTCCTTTCTTTATTATTGATTTCTTCTTCTTTTGGTCTTCTTGTTTATCAAGATTTCCTTCGATCCACCGTTATTTTCAACGTATATAGTAAACTTAGTCAAGACTACTCTACCTACTTTGACCTCGGCTAATATGTCTCACTTCATTCGGTCTTTCTTTTTGTGGTTATGTCATCTGATTGTGTATATATACCTTAAATCTTTCTACCGTTACTGCTGGGACATACGTTCTGTCCTTTTTTCTGTGTCTACACATGTTACCTGAAAACCTGAGTCTCCCTCTCCCTCTCCCACCCTACTAAACCCTCTTACCGTAAGATTGTACATATGTTAGTACATTCTTAACTTAGCGGTCAGATACAGACTGCGTCCTACGTCGTACGATCCCCGACCACGTACCCCTACTGGGTGTCTCTACAATACCCCTCCCTCCACCCTCCCCCCAAGTACAAACCCTTGCGTACATTCTTAATTTCTAAAATTTTAATTTTTTTATTTTTTGATTTTTAGGACTTTTTTTTTTTTCTTAATTTTAGAGGAGATTTTTTTTTTTTCAACGTATATAGTAACATGATACTAATACAACTCTCCGTATTACAAATACTTGTTCTTTGTATAAAAAGTTTAAGTTTAGTTTAAGTTTATAAGATCTCTGAACCTTAATGTTTATAAACAAAGAGACGGACGGTCCCCGTTTATGTCCGTTGTAGATCTCTTATTAATCATCTTTACACTATGGTCCCTCATGGTAGTTTATAATAATCAATTTTACTGTCTTTACGTTTTATACTTTTAAGTTATATACCAGTCATTCCGTATTTACTTTTTATAAAACTTTATCCAATCTAACACTAAGTTCCTTAAAAGAAGACCTTTCTCAGTGAGAATTTTTTAATAAGGTTGTATGTAGTATAGGTGACGGAGAAGTGTCTAGTCTTATTTAAAAAGACAAAGGACACTACCACTTGGTACTATCAAAATGTTGTACTGAATTTTTAAGTGAGTCCATAACTTACTAAACTTTGCTACCTAGGATCTAAAGTCGGAAAACGATAGTCAGTGGAACTTCTACCTTCACTTTTATAACCATCAAAATATAATAAAGAGTTATAGGGTGTGTTACCCACGACTCCTTTCGTTTAATAGTAGTAGAAGGGTACGAAAGATCGTGATGTCTTAAAACTTGATATCTTAATTCTCTCACTTGGTAATTTTGTTAAGATCACTAGTAAGTAAATGTACTGTGACAATGTCTTTCTGCTACACTTTATGGAGGAATTCTTACAGGAAGGAAGAATTGTATTGGACAGTGCTCATACTTATGAGAAACCAAGTTTGACTTAACAGACTTTTCGATGCTTTTATAAGGAATAATGGATCTTTCATTATTTTAAGAACCTTCAGAGGAGATTGAAATAAAGTAATCGAATTTCTACATCCATTTACATCATATAATTGATTAAAAATGAAATCTGACTACTTCAACACAGACTGAGAAACACTGGGGTAAATGACATCGGACGGTCCGAGGAGACAGGTACCCGAAAAGGTCCGTTCTTATGACCTTTCCTAACGGTAAGAGATGAGGTTCCCTAGAAGGGCAACGTTCCTAGCTTTGACACAGAGGTAACTCGGTGCACCCTTCGGAGTTATAATTGGGATTTTTACTTCTAATGTTCATTACAACTCACCCCTGTTCTCACTACTTCCAGGTGTGTCTGTCGTTGTTAATCAGACTGTCTTATTCTCTGTTTAACTCCGACAGTTTACATCCACCTTTCTCGACACTTACCTTGTCCTACATCCATGGTCATTCTCTCTCCCTTGTCGGAAATTAGTAACTTGTCAAAAAAAATACCTTGTCACGACATTATAGTCCGGTAGGGGTTTGTCAAACATTCAGAACAACTTCATGGAGAGACATTATTCCTCTTTTAACGATCAAACAGAAAGGCAATTGTCCTGGTGTTAAAATACCTCTTTTTTCTCTATATACTATCTGATAACGGTAAAGACTATTTGTGTAAAACTTTGTAGGTACTAAAAGTATTCATGATGAAAAGAGGGATTAGAGGAGTAATTCTACGTTAGTTCAAGTTGACTTTTTAAATGCGATGGAGAAGTTTGAGATTTTCTCATTTTCATAAATTCTGATTATTTTACGTATCAGAAAAGGAATGATTTTTACTAGTGTTTCTAAGAAAAAAGTGAAAGAGAAAAGTTTTTATTACGAAGACATCGTAATAAAACGATAGGACTGAAGAAACGGACTAGACGCAGTTGAATTGTTTCTTGGGATCACAGATTGTAAAGTCCGGTCAATACCGTTACAAACTTAGTATTTATCCCTTTCTCCTACGGGCCATTCTTGATTCTGACAAACCAGTCTCTTCGACATACCTCGGGTGACTACGGAGTCGTTTTACGTTTAGTAGTGTTCATTACAGATTGTACCTGTAGAACAACGAGCACTTTTTGCTTTACGTACAACTTAGACATTTACGGTCGGTTTTGAGATGAAATGTGTCTAATACTTTGTGAAATACATTTGAAACAATAAGAGTGAAGGATAGAGAGAGGAGTGATCCCTTGACCTCTTCAACCGTCGACTACTTCCATAGAAAAAACCTAGAAGGAAAAAGTGCCTACAGGGTACGTTAGAAGTGAGTAGTCAAAGGGTACTTTATTTGTCACGAAAACGGTATGACAGTGTAGAGGGGACCCCTATTAAAAGTCAAGGAGTAAGAAAGCCAGAGATTAACTAGTTCGACCATGAAGTTGATATCTCAGTAGGGGAAAATGTAAAGATTCGGTCAAAAGAAAGTGGTATTTACCGTCGACGGCTTAGAAGAAAGTATACTGTATAGATAAACGTTCCGCGAAGTCCAAGGAGTAATACCCTACTTGCTAAAGAGTAGTCGTAAAAGAAGTAGAGAGGAGTCATGGTGGCAGAGAGTTTGTATGAGATTTGATATAATATTCTCCAAAAATATCTTCGGGACCGGTGTCCCCTTTTCTCTTGTTCAAGTCAAGTTTGACCTCTTTCTGGTGGGAGTCACTCGGGTTTAATGAAGAGACTAACAATGGTAGACTATGAACTTTTGGGACTGAGACCAACATCAACGGATCACAAATGAGAAAGTAATACAACACGAGTAATAGTACATCAGATCTTATCGTGATTACTCTGGTCTTTTATGTTTGCTTAAATGTTCATTACAGACGTAAAATCAGATTAATTACTGATTAAAGGATGTAGATTTCCACTTTCATTCTCATCTCAGAAAAGGAGATTGGATCGCCCAGGAGTGAATCCTTTGCGTGTGATTACTCTTTCGGTCCTAACTATGAAGGACGACGAGTATCAGACTCTCTACTCTATGCTCTCTCAGTCGTAACGTCCGAGTACTGAGGTCCGGTCGATGTCAGTACAACTTCGATCGACCCACCGGACCCCAGGGTATCTCCCTTTTGAAAGGGTTGAATTAAACGATATTTTTTTTTTGTCTCTCCTAAGGTTTTACAGATATTCCGTTTGACGAAAGTACAACTTGGAAGAGAGTGTCCGAAGGATCTCGATTTGTAAATTTAGAGAAGATCGTCGAAACAGTAGATAGAATAGTGACGTTTAAACAAAACAACCATTCCTCAGGACCTAGTCTTTACCCAAGTACCTCCTTATCGGTTCTTTATAGTTTGTTAACTACAGAATTACGTATGTATAATGAATAACTAAAATTAAATGGAAGTTCGTTTTTAGATACCCGGTACGTAGGAATACTACTCCTTCTTGTTGACGACAGGTAGAAGATAGTCATTCCTTAAATTATCTAACTATGATTTCACATGTTAAAGTTGAATTCGGTAGGTACTCGTAACTCATCGTAATGCCCTAATCGGATTTTTCGGTCATCTGAAAAACTGATAAGTTTCGTCGAAAAGACCAAAACCTCAGGTTTACTACTAAAACCGGAGTTTCGTAGGACTAAATTGTTGACTTAATTCGACAGGTCTAGAGATACAAAACAACAGAGTTAGAGATTTACATATTTATAAATGTAATATCGTTTAAATTCCAGGCGTAATTTTCACCTAAATGTACTCAAAGATTAAGTTCATCTGCATCCCTTGGACTACGTATGAGATAATAAAATGACTAATGGGATTTGTTACCAATAAAGAGAAGTGCAGTCAGTGGATGCAGACCTGAAACTGAAGTGACTCCTGTTCTTATCACGAATGAGTAAAGAGAGAGACACGGAACCACACTGGTATTACGAACAATTCACTTAATGACAACAATTATTTACGAACTACTTAGTTACTCTTACTTACTTGTCGGTTCCTTCTCTGTAGTTTCCATATAGAAGGGGTATCTTAGGAGATCACTTGTCTCATGTGTTAACGTTTTGGTTTAATCATCGACTTGTCGAATTTGATACATTTTGGTTCCTCAGAGAAACTTATCTTATCGAAAAATAAACCTTGTCGTCGTATTAGGTAAAATAGTATTCGTAAATTAATAGGTAATGATAAATGAGTAAATCCCTCCACGATTAGAACGACTAACAAAAGGTTAATCTTCTCAAGTCCGAATACCTCCTTTTTCCTCTCTTTAAACCCGAAAATTTTTCATTGATTGTAAAACACGTTGGTGTGTTTGGAGACTCGGGATAATTTTAGTGACTATTCGTTAGAACCTTTTTGTAAGAGGTCATTACCGATCGACCCGAGAATGTCGTTCCGTTTAACAAAAAAGAACCGTTTGAAGGGTGTTCGTTATCCGTCGTTCTTTAACAAACAAGATGTATATGTTCAAGAGTACACATAGACGTTAAGATTACGGTTTAAACCAAGATAGAGTTTTCGGTGAAATTGACGTTTCTTTTAACGGTCTCTGAAATTGGTCCTATCGATCAACTGGGAATCGTCTCCGAGGTTTCGGTTGTCTTACTTAAGGGCACACAATAACACCAGTCATACCTTTTAGTGAGAGAGGTAAACCGATTTCTAAAGATGTGTCAAAGAAGGGAAAAGAGGACCGTTCTTATACACAAATCAGTCCCTGTAGTCCAATCGTGCGTCTGGTGTCTTATGTATGCAGAATGGTAAGTCTTTAAAGTTTTTGATAATTTTAGTCTATTTTCTTTTTATTTCTTCTTTACACGGAACCACGTAAAAACGACTGGTAACCTTCCGAACGTCACCGGTGTGGTCGACCCGATTCGATCACTTCTAGTCACTTCTAGTTCTTAAACTTTGATGTAAAACTTATTCTCTCTAGTTCAGTTTGGTGACCTAAAATTCATTTGTAAAGTGTTCTTTTTCACAAAATACGTTATTGAACCGTCTTTTCTGTTCATACTTGTATATATTCCTTCCAAGATATTGATAAGAATTTATTGACTCAATGTGTGTGTGTGTGTGATCTAAACCATTCTTTACCGGAATTCAAGAAAACTAAGTGTATCTATTCAAGATCTAAGAACTTGTTTGTTGAGACACAAAAACTTCAATTCGTTTTGTACTTATTGTTAAAAGTCCTACACAATGGAAAAATTCATTACGGACATAGAAGTTTGACTAAGGAAACAGATGAAACGTATCTTTTCTTCTTCCGTTGTCCCTCTCTTATTTCCGTCCTCTTCCCTAATCTTTTGTTCCCTCTTGACGGTAGTCCTTACCATGTGGACAAGTTAATACGCAAAAGACCCTCTAGTGGGTCTGTACTTCACACACGTCTTAAACTGTCAAACACAGTTTGACGGTAAAAGGAGACTGTAGGTAGTTTGATATGGTAAGGTGAACATATATAGAGACGAAGAAGACACAGTCTTTAGTATGAGTTCTTTCTCGAAAAAATATAAATAAATAAATACATCAGATAATTTATCTCCAAATACACCACTATTCCGTTCTTTTTATTCTTGGTCTAACAGTGGGGCAAAAGTTATTAAGGACGGTTCTTTTCCTCGTTTACTTCCTGCTCAAGAGAATCTAATTTTATTTTTTTGACATTTCAAAGGAAAAATACTCAGAGGTGTAATAAAATTAATAAAACACTGTAAAGGAAAGTCGTAAAAATCAATATCCCATTGACTTTACTTTTACATTTACTTTTTGTTTCTTTCTATCTTTTGTCTTTGTATAAGTTTACCTTTTTCACTCTTATAGTGACGAAACTCCAATTACTCAGATACATTGTTACTTTGTAGGTCTATTTTACATCCTTTTTCAAAATGACCATTGAACAGATGTACCGTATAAAACGGTAAAGGTCGACAGACTCTCAACCATTTAAGATACTTACAAGTCGTAGAACCTCTATGTTAAAAAAGAGATACTTTCCTTTATGAGTCTTTTAATATGATTGAACCCAAACTACAACTCTGAGTTTAAGACCCAAAGATGAATAAGGACTTTATTAAAATAATACTTAAATACGGTAAGAATATTTGCACACTATCCTTAACGGGTATAAATTACAGGGATTATATCTTTTAAGGGTTCACAAGTGACGATATGTTTCGTCATCGATCATCTCGTCCAGTCGTAAAATGGGGTCGACATAATCGTCAAACATTTACGTCATTTTAGTTTGAACGATAACCTTCTTTGACGTCGAGAAATCTTATACAGTCATCAATTCCCTCACCTTCTTTTTTCTTAAGGTACTCGATATGCGTCGTTATTCCTTACGATTTTATACCTTGTTAAGGTTCCTTACTTTAGTCTTTACTCTCGTTCTTTTTACCACAATTTCATAAAAGTTTTTTTTTTTTTAATTTCAAGATTACTGATTCTTGGTATCAAACGTTGTCAGTTACAGGAAGTATCCGTTTACTGGGGGTGTCTACATCGAGGAAGGGGGGCTTCGTATCGACTAACGATTTAAATAATGTGAAAGAGAGGTACATTTGTGACCAGGTAAAATGTTACCTTCTTTATATTTTTAGCCAGTAACCTATAAGCGAAACGTCATTGCAGTGTGATTTCTATAGGGACCTGAAGACTCAGTCTATGTTACGTTTTCATCAGGATCCCTGGAAGTCACTGAGACTAACGGTTTCACGACGGTCCGACGGAAAAACACGCATCTGGTGGACATATGAGATCTTAGACCCTACCTCATTTTGGTTCGTCTCCTAATTACATGATAACAACCTCAACGGAGCATTCTGGGGATAGACTTGGGCTCTCACTCTTTATTATTACTAAAGACACACTTGAGGTACGGAGTCGGAAAGTTAGTTTTGACGGCTCCGAGGTCTATTGTGTTCGAAGGAGTTTTTTTGGGACGGGGACCATGTTCGTCCCTCACACAAGAGGGTCCGGATCCCCCCAGGGATATATTGGTCACGAGGTTTATTTGTCCCCCTTCGGGTTTAATGACGGGAATAGATATTTTCCTCGTTTTCGAAACCCATAATAGTTTCCGTAACGAGAAATTTTTTTTTTATTGTTGAACTATGAAATATTTTCGGACAAGAGAAAAGGGGGTAAAATAACTATACATTAACTGTAAACCATGACACATTTCACACGTCGTTTTACACGACAATTTACTATTACTGGTGTTATTCAAATTAATTATAGGTAGTACAATATGTCTATCTTTTTTTTAACCATTACTCTTGAGGATCCTCGATGAGTGACTTGTTAAACGTTTATATGGTATGTCGTTATAATAATTATTGACAACAGTGGTACAATATATAATATAGGGATTATGAATAGATTGACCTCTACACATGTAAAACCGGTGAAAGTAGATAAGGGAGGAGGAAGATACGGGGAGGAGACTATTGGTGTTTCGACTAGAGAAAAAATAGTACTCTTTTTGGACAAGAATATCTTGAGGATCGTAGGACCGAACTAGGACACATGAATTATCTTAATGGAACCTACAAACTCTCCATGTAACCGTACGACATAACCGATTCTCATCTTAAACACGAGCAAAGACTTTTGGACCCAACTTTAGGTGAACTTCAACATTCAGAAAACTATTTAATGGAAACATATAAATTCTAAGAAGTAGACATATTACTCCATCTTTGGTTTAGAGAGATTAACGTAACAATACTTCAAATAATGGGATTATACGTATTTCGAGAATCGTATGTCAGTCTTTATGTCTTGTATGTGAATTATTTACAATCATTAATGAGAATGATTGGGTGGACCACCGAGTCTACCATTTCTCAGATGGACGTTAAACCTTCTTGACCCAAGTTAGGGACCCAACCATGTTAAAAGGTCTCCTCCTATACCGTTGGGTGAGGTCATAAGAACGGACCTCTGAGGGGTACCTGTCTCCTCGGACTGTCCGATGTCAGGTACCCCGGAGTTTCTCAACCTGTATTGACTCGCCGTTTCACGACGTGTTTTGGGTTCTAATCATCTCTTAGATGGACGTTTACGTCCTCTACGGTCTCTGTGACCAAGTTAGGGACCCAGTCCTTTCTAACGGACCTCATCTTTTAACGTTATGTGATGTCATAAGAACGGACCTTGAAAGGTACCCGTCTCCTTGGACCGCACATGTTAGGTACCCCAACGTTTCCCCGTCTGTGTTGACCCGTATGGTGTACAGAGATTGGGGTGTAACACTTGATGACTTTCAAACCTGTAGTATTCGAGGGAAACGAAAAGAGAAGACAAGGTAACACTGAAATTTACCCACCTTGACGATCTAAACCTGGAATCAGTGGACACAGATATTAAACCCCTGAGTTTACGATCTCTACCGGGTCAGTGTAGAGTAATCTGAAGATATGATCCGAATGGTGCACTAAACGGATTAACGGAAGAGATAATTCCGTTAGAGAAATTCTAAAAGGTTTTTAGGGGGTCTCGTATTTGTCTATATAATCACAAATATGAAGGTCTTATAATAATTAATACCAAAATTTTTGTTAAAGGTTTGTTATATGAAGTTTTATAATCCTACAAAGTCAGTAACGATATATAGGAATATAATAAGACATATGGTTTCAGTGGTACGTATATTTTAAAAGTTGATAATACTGGTTTGATTTTATTTTCAGACATATACCTCTAGACCTTAGTCGAAATACAAATTTTGTAGATTTGAGTGGTACGATTTCCTTTTTACCTTGTCTAATCTTACCTCTCTTAAAGATGACTGTCCAAGACCCCAGGACAAAATCAACATACCAAACGAGTAGCAAGTATGTTTGTCCGTTTCAATTTTTTCAGTATTCGTTCAATCGATTATAAGATTGTCCATACTAAAATTGGAACTTTACTCTTTCTTTCGGAAACTTTCAACAGTTCCTTACACTAGATCTATTGAATTACTAATTATGGTGGTCAGACACTTAGTTCGAGGACCAAAAGAATCTAACGAGACCTTCTTCTCTCACCAACTGACACTGGAGTCATCATATAAACGAACATCTACAATTTCTCGAGGTTAGGTCTCCTTTCCAAACTTTGAATCTGATGAACCTTATAAATAATTACGACTTATACTTACTAACAACCACTCTTTTTTAGTAGTCATTATGTGTAGTCTTTCGGACATCGAATCCCGAAAATTTATCGTTTATCTATTTATTTGATTTTTCGTCCTATAAATTTTACCTATTAGTTCGTGTCCCTTACGACGATTTACACTACACTGTCGGTCTTACCTTCCTCTCAAACCCCCTCTTACAAGTGTATGTATACATACCGACTCAGGGAAACGACATGTGGGCTCTGACAGTGTTGTAACTATTAGTCGATATGAGGTTAAGTTTAATTTTTCAAATTATTTTTCATAATTTTTCGTTCATGTATATATTTATTAAAAAGTGGATGATACTGGTGTATAGAGTTAAAACATTAGGTTGATTATTTTCTTTTTACCGTGAGGATAGAATTTTCAAAATAGTTTTTCGTCTTTGGACCCCAGAAGAAAGTGGACGATGTGGGTTTATCTTCTCTAACTCCTTTACCATCCACTGTCCCATTCGTCCTTTCGGAAAAAGGACTTAGACAATTAGTCGAACAGGTACCATCTTAATGTCCGTAAATATAATTTTAAAAGTGTCCAAATGATTATTTGGACTTTCACTTTCACAATCAGCGAGTCAGCACAGACTGATAACGCCGGGGTACCTAACGCTGACATCGGGTGGTCCGAGGAGACAGGTACCCTAAAAGGTCCGTTCCTATGACCTTATCTAACAGTAAAGGAAAAGGTCCCCTAGAAGGGTTAGGTCCTTAGTTTGAATCCAAAGGACGTAAAGTCCGTCTCAGAAATGGTAGACTCGGTGGTCCCTTCGGGTTCTGGTGATTATTTGGATTTCCCGAGGTTAAACTTGACTATCCTTTTCGGTCACCGATATTTATCAGGAATTACGTTTCTAGTTCACAGGACTTTAGAGAAAAATAGAGAAAAGGTTGGACCATACAAACCATTAACGTAACGGACGAAGTCGAGTCCTTGTTACCCCAGTTCTCTTAGGTATAGTGAAAGGTACTTGATTCATACGTTTACAGGGTCTTTTCATGTATAGTAATCCATATTACATTTTATTTGGTATGCCACTTTTTGTTTGAAAATGAGGGAAGGACGAACATCAAGTAGTGGTTATTGTGTTTCGGAATTGGAGAAAAGGGACTTGATGCACTGTTTGTATAGAACGGAAGTAGGAGGGAACCAGTGAAGAAAGGTACAGACAAATGATTTCGATTCTTTTAGGTAAATAAAAGAAATACCTTTCACATGAGTCGTTGATTGAGACACGATATCAAATAGAGTCGTCAATCTTCGACATTTCAAATTCCAACGTACACACGATTCAAGGAAGTCAACATTGGTTTAAACGTTGGGATACCTGGTATCGGGTGGTCCGCGAAAACAGGTGCCTAAGAGGTCGGTTCTTATAACCTCACCCAACAGTACGGGAAGACAATTATTTATCTTTTCTCGTTCTCTCTACACTCAATCATCCAGATACAAAAAGAGTATAAAAAAAGGGTGTTAACGACTCGAAACATATATATAAGTTTACTTATAACGTAAAAGGACGCATAAAAAATTATCAACCATTCCACTACCAAATCTGTGATTCAGTATAGACTGAGAACACTGGGGTACTTGACATCGTGTGGTACGAGGAGACAGGTACCCTAAAGAGTCCATTCTTATGACCTCACCCAACGATAAAGGAGGAGGTCCCCTAGAAGGATTGGGTCCCTAGCTTGGGTACACAGACGACGCAACGTTCACCTAAGAAATGATGACTCGGTGTCCCTTCGGTATCAACCTTTCTCGGGAGGTGGTACGTCTTCTATGATTTCGACCGATTTCCTTTGTTTATGTAACCTTAGAAGACTCTTACTCCAAGGAAGTAAATGTCATCTTACCTTGTAGAGATACCCTTCTTTCTCCGTAATCTTTCGTGTATGTGTTAACTATTCCTTATGTACATAACTATCTTTTAACGGACACAGGTGATACTAGAATTAAGGGGACTTCGCAAGTAACTTTCAAGAAAGGAAAGAGGGAAGAATGGCGGTAGCGAGAAAGTAGAAAAGAAAGAACAGAAGTCTGCACAAACCTTAACAAAAAGTGTTACAAATCTGATAAAAGGAGTGTAACAGTGGTCGAGTAATGGTGTCTTAATGTGAAGTGTTTGTCCTCACCCGACGTCTCGGTTGAACCGAATCGACACGGTAGATTCTCTTAATAATTTTCCTACTCAAAGAAAATCTTTTCTGTTCATGTTAGACTAGTCGTCCGTCCGTCCCGGTGACGGACAAAGAGAAGTCACGACGGAGTACCGGAAAACGAGGGAATCTTAGTGAGTGACTACTTCAACAAAAAGGTGGGTCCTTGGTTCTAGGGTACACAAAACAACGTCCCTTTGTAAGGAGTGTCGAAATAACGTTAGCTGAAATGTTAAAGACGACAACAAGATACGTGATTGTTGCTCTTCAGACATAAAGTGTGACAACTATTTGTGACTTGAAACGTGTGTGTGTGTTTATGTGGACCCTTATTTTTAATTGGTTGTATGAGAGTAAATGTATCTTTATAATTTACGTTAAAATAGAACACTCATTATAATTCTATTTAAATTTTTGATATTTCGAGATTGTTCTCCGACAAGAAGGGAGAGTTCCTTAGTTTCTTGACACAATCTAATCATCTAGAAAATAAAATCTCTTTTATAAAACTAAAAAAAGAGTTAATTTTTGTTTAGGACTAATCTACTAAAAAAATAAAATATAAGAGAATTAAAATAGTCTGTACTTTTTACAGTAAAATGGATGATTCCAGAGGATACCTTGAGAATAATATTTCTCTCTCTGTATTTAGTATTATCGTTTTAATCCCGTCTAATACGACACGTACAACGTACGATTTAACAAAGTCAGTACAGACTGAGAAACGTGGGGATACCTGCCATCGGGTGGTCCGAGGAGACAGGTACCCTAAGAGGTCCGTTCTTATGACCTCACCTAACGGTAAAGGAAGAGGTCCCCTAGAAAGACTGGGTCCCTAGCTTGAGTCTAGAGAATGCAGAAACACGTAACTGTCCGTCCAAGAAATGGTGGTCATGGTTAGATAACCCCATAACCTTTATAACCCCATTTACAGTCTCCTCCGTCCAGGTCCTTACTCTTATGTTTTCTCCTATTGGATTCCGTCGTAAAAATATACGGACGTCAGTAATTTTAGTACCATCTGTTTCCATCGGAAATTAGAAATAGACATAGAGGTCAAGCACCGGTGTATGTCAGCAGTATCTTTAGGTCTTGAATTTGAATGTAACGATTAGTGGGAAAAGATGGACTTGACAGATAGGACTATCGACTGTCTCTCAAAGGGGAGGAGTGAGTAAGGGTCAATAGTAATCGCTAAGGAAGCGGACTCGAGGTAGATAATACTGAACGTAGTCAAACTGGTCTATAGATGAGAAAATCTTCTTAATTTCGAAGGTATAGATTACAAGGAAGGTCTTTTCCGTTCCTAGAATGTACGAGAACTGAAGACACTAGTTTCCCGTACCCATTAAATTTTACATGTAATAGTTCTCACATGTTATTACTTTCACTTGATTCACACGGAACTTCGGCACTTGGTTCCGTCCTCCTATGTCTCGAGTCGAAGGGGGTTGGGGAGTATGGACCCTCAACCTTCTTACTCACAGACCAAACCGGATAACTAGTGTCTCCTCATGTTACACGATACGATGGATCTCTAGTCTTAAGGGTTCCCACTCTAGTCCTCGTACTACCCAGATAACGACTAACGATTTATTAAATATAAATAGTGTCATACACCGAAAGGGATCTAACCTCCTTCATTCCTGATTTATGTCAGTCTCTCTGAAAAAAACGACTCCAGATACTTTGTAGATTAATTCCCAGTTCAGGTTTATTTTTAATATAAAATAAGAATGGAACCAAGAAAGTGTGTCATAAATGAGTGTAAAGCAAACAGTATACAATTATTTCTATGGTCAAGGAAAACTTTATCTCAAAACAGTCTAACGGTTATAGAACTTTAAAGTCTTTGGGTGACGTTTACACTCGTGTCTAAAACTTGTTGGACTGTCGACCGGTTCGTGACTTCTAAAAATTCCGTCCTCATCAGTCGGTAGGGTAAATTACAAGTCCAGGACGTGAACTTATCTGTTTTTTTTTTTTTTGTTGACTTGACCTATTGGAAGGTTACTATTCTAAGGTACTGAGATAAAAGTTTATAGGAGTAGAAGGTTCATAAGATATCTGGTCACAAGATGTTCTCTTTAAGATGTAAACCTCAAACTACACAAACAAAGGGAGAGAAAGAAAAAGGGAGAGAAAGAGGAGAATGAAAGAGAAAAGGTGGGTAGAGTAGGGGTTTATACCAAGTTGTCGTTTAAGGAAGTGTCTTCTCTGTCACAACAATCACTAATGTACAAAAATTTAAGAGGTGAGTGACTATGTTAGTACACTATACTTTATGACTTCTTTGAAGTCTCCGTAAGGTTCGTAAGTACCTGTTTTTTCAGTTCTGCACCATAAAAGGAAGTTTTCAGTACACTTGACTTAGTTTCTCTGTGTTCTTAAGCATAAATTCTGAAGAATAGATTTTCCTCACGTAAGACAGTAACCGTTAGGGACTTATGAGATTGAGACTTTATTACATTTAGATAGGTCAGGAAAGGTATAGGAAACCTTAAGACGACGACATTCTAAGGAAGATTAGAGAATATATCTGATAGTTTCTTCGAAGGGTTCTCCGGAAAAGATCAGAACGAGATTCGACGGAAGTATCTTCGAACCCCAATCCGGAAGGTTTCAGGGTGGGATTAAGATAGTATAGAGACGTGTCTCAGTCGTAATTGACGGGAGAAGTCAAGTCAAGTCAGCGAGTAAACGCAGGTTGGGAAACGCTGGGGTACTTGACGTCGTTCGGTTCGGAGGGACAGGTAGTGGTTGAGGGCCTCAAGTGAGTTTGAGTACAGGTAACTCAGTCACTACTGTAGGTTGGTAGAGTAGGAGACAGCAGGGGAAGAGGAGGACGGAAGTTAGAAAGGGTCGTAGTCCCAGAAAAGTTTACTCAGTCGAGAAACGTAGTCCACCGGTTTCATAACCTCAAAGTCGAAGTTGTAGTCAGGAAGGTTACTTGTGGGTCCTGACTAGAGAAAATCCTACCTGAACAACTTAGAGGAATGACGGGAGATGGATGATTCATTTACGAACTGGAACTATAAACTTATAAAGACATTAAAGGGGAATGGAATAACAAAGTTGGAACAGAAGACATTGTAAGGACACGATGACGACGACTGTAAGGATATTAAGTCATAAAGATCATCATCAGTGATACCTGTAAACCCCGGTCTAACAAGAGACAACTCTAGTTGACATAACACGTACCTTCTTACAACTGTTCATAGGGAGTGAAGATGGGTTGTCTACAATCATTTTGGAGATTCAACATCGTGGGTTTTGACAGAGGTTTTTAATGGTTTACGGGGGACCCCCGTCTCCCGTTTTATTAGAGACCAACTCTTGGTGACGATTTTAGTTTAATTTGACATAACGAAGAACAAGGATTTAATAGGAGAAGAGGATAGATTGTTACACGAAAATAGCTATTATAAAGGAGGATTTTATAAAGGATTGTTGAGAGGGATGACATACGTGTGTGCGTATGTGTGTGTGTGGAATCAAAGTATGTGACTATAAAGTTCTCTATAGATCTCGAAGGAGGTACTTTAGAAACAGTTAAGAGCTTAGGAGCATACTAGTGAGAAAATTCGAATAGAAAACATGGGTAGGGTAAGTACTTTGTCGGTAACAGGAACTCAAATACGATAAGGGTAAATAGATAAACAGTTTAACAGAAAGTTTACGGAATCAATCAACTAAGTTGAATCTTTATAATGTGAGGATGTTAGTGATGTCTACCACTGACGTCGGTACTTTAATTTTCTACGAACCTTCTTTTCAAAACTGGTTGGATCTGTCGTATAATTTTTCGTCTCTGTAATGAAACGGCTCATTCCAGACAGATCAGTTCCGATACCAAAAAAGTCATCAGTGTGTACCTATACTCTCAACCTGATATTTCTTTCGACTCGTGGTTTCTTAACCTCTTCTGAGAATTCTCAGGGAACCTGACGTTCCTCTAGGTTGGTCAGGTAGGATTTCCTTTAGTCAGGACTTATAAGTAACCTTCCTGACTACGACTTCGACTTTGAGGTTATGAAATCGATGGACTACGCTTCTTGACTGAGTAATCTTTTCTGGGACTACGATCCTTTACAACCTCTACCCTCCTCTTCCCCTACTGTCTCTTACTCTACCAACCTACCGTAGTTGCTAAGTTCCCTGTACTCAAACTCATTCGAGGTCCTCAACCACTACCTGTCCTTTCGGACCGTATGACGTCAGGTTCCCCAGTGTTTATCAGCCTGTACTGACTCGCTGGATTGACTTGGTTTGACGGTTACAAGGTCCGTAACCACACACGGAACTAATCATCTTGTACGAGAGACGGACCAGTTTGAGTTTACAGATCCTTTCCTAAGTACCATCCGCACCAAATACCCTTACACCACCCCGATTATTTACTCATTTAAATTTTATGACAACCCTCTTACCGTAAGATTGTACATATGATAGTACATTCTTAACTTAGTGGTCAGATGCAGACTGCGTCCTATGTCGTACGAACCCCGACCACGTACCCCTACTCCACAATACCCCTCCCTCCACCCTCCGCCCAAGTACAAACCCTTGCGTACATTCTTAATTTCTAAAATTTTAATTTTTTTAAATTTTTATAATTTTTTTTATTTTATTTTATGACAACAACGAATCAGTGAGTCGTCACAGACTGAGAAACTCTGGGAACATACATTTTACACTAGTAAAGATACTGTCTTTGTATATCCATCACGTTATCTAATATTATGAATCTTTGAGATCTACCTCACCAGTACTTTTCGAATGATTCCATTCTATAAATTGGACTCCCAACTTCCTACTCTCATGGGTACATAAAAACGGAACCTCCATTGGTATATATCTTTCCGGGACTCCGTTCTGACTCGAACCAACTAAACTTTTAAACTTTATTTAGGGACGCCAACTTACTATCAGTATATTCCCTTCACAGTATCCGTTATTGATCCCTGTCCATTCGTCCGTGACTTGACACGTCCCTGGTAATAAACTCTATTGTTAAGGTCTACAAGAAATTTTACAAAATTCTTAATTCAGTTCCCAAAATACTTCGTTTACTGTACTACACTAAACTGGTTTTAATTATGTAATTAAAAATTGAGTAATTATAATGAGACCTAAGAACTACTTCCTCGACCCTTTACTTACAAAGATAAATTTCTTGTAGTCAAGTCAAGTCAAGTCAGTGAGTCAACACAGGTTGAGAAACGCTGGGGTACTTGACGTCGTGTAGTCCGGAGAGACAGGTAGTGGTTGAGGGTCTCAGGTGGGTTTGGGTACAGGTAACTCAGTCACTACGGTAGGCTGGTAGAGTAGGAGACAGTAGGGGAAGAGGAGGACGGGAGTTAGAAACGGTCGTAGTCCCAGAAAAGTTTACTCAGTCGAGAAGTGTAGTCCACCGGTTTCATAACCTCAAAGTCGAAGTTGTAGTCAGGAAGGTTACTTGTGGGCCCTGACTAGAGGAAATTCTACCTCCTTTCTTGGAGTTCCTATATAATTAATGAGGATATCGATTTTGATGTCTTCCTGACAAAAGGTAGGGTCTTGTAGAGTACACAACACGGTACTTTCTCAATTCTCTTCTACTCCATAGTTAGGAGAGTCGGGGTCGTTTTCATGTGTTTTCTCACGAAAACCAACAATGACATTACACGTTATCTGTCTAGTTACAAAGGATACACGAGACCAAACTCTTTCCTATCCTTCGTGATGACATTGTATACTCGGTTGCTGAGTACGTATATTATAAATTTGTGGCGGTTTCACGACCCTTGAGTGATGGAAGTTTCTCTGAAGGTCTAAAACTTCGGAGATTGAGGTACCCTTTATCTACCTCTTTGTCACCTTTGTCACAGTCTCAAATAAAAACCCCCGAGGTTTTAATGACGTCTACCACTAACGTCGGTACTTTAATTTTCTGCGAATGAGGAACCTTCTTTTCAATACTGGTTGGATCTATCGTATAAGTTTTCGTCTCTGTAATGAAACGGTTGATTCCAGGCAGATCAGTTCCGATACCAAAAAGGTCATCAGTACATACCTACACTCTCAACCTGACACTTCTTCCGACTCGTTACTTCTTAACTACGAAAACTTGACACCACAACCTCTTCTGAGAACGCTCAGGGAACCTGACGTTCCTCTAGGTTGGTCAGGTAAGACTTCCTCTAGTCGGGACCCTCCCTTACTACGACTTCGACTTTGAGGTCATGAAACCGGTGGAGTACGCTTCTCAACTGAGTAACCTTTTCTGAAACTACGACCCTCCCTAACCCCCGTCCTCCTCTTCCCCTACTGGCTCCTACTCTACCGACCTACCGTAGTGACTGAGCTACCTCCACTCAGACTCACTTGAGGTCCTCTACCACTACCTGTTCCTCCGGACCGCACGACGCTAAGTACCCCAGCGTTTCTCAGCCTGTGCTGACTCGTTGACTTGACTTGACTTGTTAATCTTTTGAGACGAAAGGTGACTTGACTCAGTCTTTACACATTCTATATGACTACTTTAGTACTCCTCTTGTTAAACCGAGTTCGTTTTCAAGAAGACCTCATCCGAGTAGATTGAGTTATTGACAGGAGGGATTAGATGGTGAGGTACTTTTACGGTAGAAGGGAGGGGGAACACTACGGGAAATATGGACAAAGAGACGGTCTACCGGTACTCGTGAAAGAATCGGGTGGAAATTGGGAGAACGGAACTTAGTAAGGTTGACCACAGATCTTCTATACTGTAATAGTGTTGTAGGAAAGTATTCGAAAACGGGTAGTGGTCGAATTCTTTCAATCAGTGGGGAGGAGGAAATAATTGTAATAAAAAAAGACAAAAACCGGTATGGTGCATAGAACATCCTAGAATTAAGGAACTAATCCCTAGCTTGGACACAGAGGACATCACCTTCACACCTCAGAATTGGTGACCCTACGGTCCCTTAAGGGTAGGGAAGAAGAACTCTCAGGAGAAATGACTGTTGAGGGACTCATGTACCTAAACTAGAGTAAGTAGAACTACATCTCACGGACGACGACGATTTAGCGAAGTCAGCACAGGCTGAGACGCGCTGGGGTATCTACCGTCGGGTGGTCCGAAGGAACAGGGACCCTAAGAGGTCCGTTCTTGTGGCCTCACCCAACAGTAAAGGAAGAGGTTACGTACTTTCACTTTTCACTTTCACTTCAGTGAGTTAGTACGGGATGAGATCGCTGGGGTACCTAACGTCGGGTGGTCCGAGGAGGTAGGTACCCTAAAAGGTCCACTTTCATGACCTCACCCTACGATAACGGAAGAGGTCAGCTCACGGATGATGTGATGTCTACGGACCATTTATATACAATTAGTAATACTCATCTCTTTGAGACCTAAAATCTCATTTAAAAGTTAGAATTAAGGTAATGAATAACCAATACCTTAAATAAATAAGTTTATAAACGAGGTGCTTATAATGACTCACGGATGTACAGGTCACTACCTTTATATACCGGAGATGGAGTACCGTGAAAACCAGATCTACTGTTCCGTTTCTGATTAATCTACTTACTCGTCATTTATCATGTTTTACGATACCTAATAAACTTTCTTTTTAGGTCCCAAGACATCTTATATATACTTTGTTTGGAGTAAAACAGACCTAGAAGTTCCCTCTAAGAACCAATACTATTCTAAAAATTCTGGACTCCTTGTTCATTTAGAACTATTTACATAACTATGAATGGGAAATATTCAAAGTCTAAGGAGTAGTTTTTTTACTCCTACTATTACGTAAGAGGAATCCCAGGTGAGTTCCTAATTAATCAATTGTACACATTTCACGGAGGGGATCTCTTCCTTTAGTTATTAACCGTTCTAGAAAGATGGAATTACTTACTTCTTACTTCTGTACGACTGGTCCGTTCTAATACCTTCCTGAAGTCACAAAGTATATCGTACAACTTGACAGAGGTGTTTATTCTATGATCGGGTGTCATGAAGTCTTATACTGAAATGAATCTTTATTACACTAATATTTATATTAATTGATACAAGTCTCTTCCAGTATGTCCTGATCCCACCCGGGAACAAAGTTATACTGACCACGGAAATATACTTTTCTATCTAAATCTGTGTCTTTACCCTCTCTTACCGTACACCATTCCCTTAGTCTCTAACTTTACGAGATTGACATTCGGTTCCTTGGTGTTTCTAACAACTGTTTGGTTGTCTTCGGACTCCCTCCACTTCTTTCTAAGAGAGGATCTCTAAAACTCCTTTGTATCGAAATGGTTTGGAATTAAAGTCTGTAGACCGGAGGTCTTGACCCTCTTTTAGTTAAAACCCAAAAAAAATTACGTAGATGGAACACCATGAAGAAAACCCGTCAGGATACTTTGATTGTGTCCGAAGGGACCACCGAGTCTACCATGTGTTAGGTTACATCCTCTGGACCCAAGTGAGGGACCTTATAGGGACCTCTTCCCTTACCGTTGGGTGAGGTCATAAGAACGGACCTCTTAGGGGACCTGTCTCCTCGAACCGTCCGACGTTAGGTACCCCAGTGTTTCTCAACTTATGTCGACTCACTGGTTCGTGTACGTTCTTTGATTGTGTGTAGTATTTTCACAGACCTAACGTATAAAGTCCGTTACCATACGTCCTTCTGGTTCCTAAACCTTCCGTTCTAAACTTGTTCCTTTATTTGTATTTTTCCACAAAGTTATTCTGTTTAGAGCTTAACCACAAATAGTACTATTACATAAAAGACAAGGGTGACTCAGGTATTCGAAGAACTCACCCCTTGGATATGGAAGGTACTTCTCGACTTGAGGTATATATGACCAATTTATTTAATAAATATTATTTGTAAACCCATGGATTCGAGAAATACCTTTTGAATCTCTATTTTGTAAAATTGAGTAACTTAAAAATGAGAAGATTTCATTTTTAATAGAAGAGTAAAATAAATTAACTTCTCCGTTTCGTACGTCATTTAATTCAGGTTAAACGTACGTTAACACGTACGTTACATCTAAAACTGAATTTGATCCTTCGTTCGAAACGTATTTGAGTTTATGAAAAGATAAACTTCGATTGGTAACAAACGAATTTTAAAAGTCAAAAAAGGAAGGAAAGTAAAGTTTCTTTTTATAGTATCGTAAAGAGAAAGATTAAATTTGGGGTGTTTTAGATATTGACTATTAGTCTTACAGAGGGGATTCCCGATTATGTAAAACCACTATAATATGATCATTACGGAAGTTCGAAAGTTCAAGACATCGTTTGGACATTAAGAAAAAAAAAAAAAATTACATACCGAAATTAGGTATACCAAAACGAGATAAATTAATATAAATAGTAGGGGTTTATAAGACGTGAATATTTTTATCACGTACCACATATCTTCTTCGTTACGTGACATATCATAAAACACTTTAGAATATACGGTGTACATGCAGACCATTTTCGATCTCTTGTATAAAACAAATTTAATTCCCAAACTTAAGTTAAAATATGGTTAAAGAAATCGAGTAATAGGTGTTATGTAAACGAATGTAGGTATCTTCACAACCCCGAAGGGACTACCGAGTCGACCATTTCTTAGATGGACGTTATGTCCTCTGGACCCAAGTTAGGGACCAAACCCTCCTAGGGGACCTCTTCCCTTTCCGATGGGTGAAGTCATAAGACCGGACCTCTTAAGGTACCCGACATATCAGGTACCCAAGTGTTTCTCAGTCTGTACCGACTCACTGAGAGTGAAAGTATCTTTACAATCGACCAATTTGATACATTAACACGGATTAAGTCTATGTAGACATAGAAGATAGAAGAACTGTATACGTTAAAGTACAACGTTAGTAATTTATTACTTTCTCCCTGGGAGACAAATTATTTTAATTACGACAACGGGTACTTACAATTTTCACTTTCTTTTTTTTTTTACTCGTCTTTGGTTCTTCTTCTTTTAAGACCCAAACAAGTTTCTATGGTGTAGTTAAGATAGAGTAAAAGTCGTCTTTATCAAGAATCCCCCAAAACACAAGGGTGGTGAAGATCCCGTGTCTTCTAGGGAACCATATGATTGAGAGTAATCGTAGTCAAAAAATTTTTAGGGGAACCCAATAAGAAAAACCGTTGGTAGAGAGAATCTATGAGGGTCTAAACGGATTGATCAGGGATAGTCACCAAGAATTTCAACTTACCATTAATGTTTTCTTAAGACCCGGGACTATTCAGGATAATTCGAGTGTAATAATTATAATTCCCTGTTCCGGGTCTTTGAACACAACTTTTTTAAAGGTCGACCAGGTCGAAGTCTCTCTTTATCATAGGACCTGAAAAGTCGAGTAACCACGAGAGTTTTGCGAAAAGAATTTTTCAACGATCTAGGGGAAGTAAGGACCATATGTCTATAATACAGGTTTATATGGAACGATACGAGGAAGGAGGAAGATTTACAGTACACTAGACCGACTAATAGAGTCCCATTACCCTCTCTCGATCTTCCTGAGGGGGTAAGTCCCTACATAGGAGTAGTTCTGGAAGACCATCGACACCGGTCGGGGTGTCTTTCTTCAACATTCGACTTGGTCTCTGAGGTTACCTCCAGTATAGTAGGTTTCCCTCGACCCTAGAGTAGTATAAGGAATTTACGATATAACAAGTACAGAAGGTAGACGTATCATTACTTCTCTTTGTTATCACAGAGACTTTGTCGGTAAGGATGACCTATCTAGAGTCGAACTCTGGGTCTGAACGGTACAGGGGGAATACACGGACAGACTCCGTTCAATACACTGGGAAGACTAAGAACGTAAATAGTTTTTCTCTATGTAAAATAACCAAGACCTTAACAAATTTGATTATTATCATATACATTTCATGGGTCTTCCTGTATCATGGATGACAACAAGTCCTGACTTCGGGTGGTCAGGAGAGACAGGTACCCTAAAGGGTCCCTTCTTATAACCTCACCAAATGGTAAAGGAAGAGGTCCCTAAGAAGGACTGAGTTCCTAGTTTGGACACAGAGGACGTGACTTCTGTCTGAGAAATGACGACTCGGTGACCCCTTTGGAGGTATTATGAATCATATAACATATATAACATCATTTTTTTTAATAAGATTTTCCGTATTAAAGATATTTTTATAACCGGAGTAAAGAAAAGAACAGGGTCCTCAAGTACGTTCGCAAAGTGAAGTTGTTTCCGGTACTACCCCCCGAAACGGGGTTCGAGATCGACGTTTGGGTTCCGATTTCCACTTTCAAATCTATTCTTTTTTCTGTTCCCGTAAATTTAATCTACTTCAAGGATCTAAAAAGTAAGAGAAACCTTGTATTTCAACCTTCCCTCAGTCTTTATCTATACATAGGTAATTTTACTAGAAATTTAACGATTGATTTACGGAAACCCAATTACTTGTTTCTTACCTTAATCTACGTTCCTTTTTTTTTCAAACAAAGAAAACAGTCTAGTGCCATAAAATCAACCATCAAAAAGTAGTAGAGTCAAAGACCCTCACCCCGTCTCCCGAACCTAAAGGTAGAACAAACATAAAAGTAAGTGAATAAATTAAAAGGTAATACTTGACCCGTACTTTACATATGGTTTAAGTACGTAATTTATAGGGACCTTATTTCCTGTATGTAATTTATAAAGACTGTATTTCCTGTAACGGTAACGTGAGTTAGTAATTACTCGAGTCCTGACTCAAAGATAGAGTTTTCTCGTCACACGTTCAGAGTCATACAAGATATCGTTTACGGACTTCCAAACATGGGAGGACATTATACTTCTCTCGTTGTCAGTTCAATAGTGGATCAGGACCTTAATTGTATAATCATCAAAGATACAGAATCTACGATGACGAGACTCGATTTCCTATTTTAATGTCTTATCCAAATGTCGGATCTTAGGATCAGTTTGAATGAAATCCAAAAACACTTAATTACTCTGGAAATCTCATTAATCTACCTGTAAAATAAAGGAGAGGACAGTTTCGAATCAACCAGGAGTTACAACTCTGTGAAGGTACGTACATAATGAATAAAAATTGGTGTATAAAAGGTTCGTAAGATTATAGAAAAACAGAATTTTTATTATTATTAATAATATAAGAACTCCTTCCCGGGTTCTGTTTGTTAACACAGAAGATGTCCAGTTTCGTTAAATCCACCCAATAAAAAAAAGGAGTATTGAATCGTTTTATGTCATGTTCTTATACCTGAAATTAAAGCACCCGGTTGATCTCCTTCCACTCGATACTCCTCTCAGATCTCGTCTGTCTCCAGTCGTTCGACGTCGGATATCCGGTTTATTTCGAGTAGTGAATGAAAACATTTATTTCACAAACTAACTTTGTGTTAGTACAGGTAGACAAATCCAAGACAGATACCAAACGAAGACACGATTTTGATGTCCCGACTCCGTAACGCTGTCTGTAAATACCAGGTCTTTTAGTTGTCATAAATGAAAGACCAGAAAATACTTGTTCGAACGGTTAAGAACCAGATCTTGTGTTGGGACTGTTATAATACTTCCAGCTACAGACACCAGAAGGTGTTTTAAAGTAAACAACTGTTAGAGACCTGTCACCCACCTCAAATTTGAATCGGTTAAACCGATGAAAATACAAATATTTATAATTTACAATAGAATTAAAAAACAACAGAAGTTACAGCCTATGGATGACCTTCGTATAAATTAGGAGACAGTGTACTATTCAAAAGGCTTTATTCAAAGACTTTTGTTGATAGGATCAGTAGTAAAGAGAAGTCTCGAGAGAAATTTATGTAAAGGTTTATATCTGCTCTACCTTTTATCCAATACTTTCGTCATGAAACTGTCCTTTAGGTAATAACACGATCATTCACATTCTCTTTTCTTTTCTACTCTTCCGTTAGATGCCTTTAACGGAGATCTAAACATCCTCCAGTATATAATACATATATCTCTCTATATAAACCAGAAGATTTGTTAATAAGTTATATTTATTAACGTTTGATGTACAATTAGAAATTACACACAATTAGAAAAATCCATTTATGAATGAAAATTTCGTATTGAAGTATGGTGTCTTCAACTATTCTAGTTCAATCGGTACCTTGACGAATAAACCTTAAACAAAAAGAATGTTTCCCAGTTTCTTAAGAATTTAAATTTTTTTTTTTTTCCGACTGTCCTTAAACGACATACTGAGTCCCATGAGTTTACATGGTTTGATCTCCATACCCCTCCCTACTCCCCACCCTCCCTCCAAGTGTCCCTTCTCTGTATACATATGGAGACTGACTAAGCACAACTACATACCGTCTTTGATTGTGTCAGAACATTTCGTTAATAGGAATCTAATTTCTATTTAAAATTTTTGGAGGGGAGTTCGTTGTAATTTTTTTATTTTTTATTTGTTTTCTTTTTCTTTCTAGTCATTTTGATAGTGAAAGAAACTTTCTGTAGGTAGGTTTCTCAGGGCCGAATCTACTTATAACTTGTTGTAACAGATAAGAATTATGTTTCTGTGACTTTCGTTTCATTTTCATTATTTCTCCGGAATTCTGATTTCGACGGTGTATCTCCAGTAGCTCAGTATTTTTTTTCTGGAAGTGTTGTAAAGACTGAGGTGCAGATATAAAATAATTTTATCTTCGACAAGAAACCCGTTATCTCAGGAACGTGGACCTTGTTCATTCACTGAGTCTTGATTTGACGTATTAGTAAATGAGTGTCTTGTGTGAGGAGAACTCAACTCAGGACACAGTCCGTGACGTACTCCGTGACTCCCAAGTCAGTGGTTTGAGGAAGTCCTCGGGTAGAAGCACCTCGAAGACGAAACCACCGTTTCCCTCTGCTCAACTAGGCCTTCTCGGACCTCTCATGACATGAGGTCACCTCAAGTTTTGACACTGAGGGTGGGTGTGTCTTTTCCTTACAAAATCAGTTGAATAGTTAATTCCTCAGTCTACAATATTGGTCTAGTTTCTCGGGAAGTTTTTGATCGATCTATCTCTGTTAGAATCCTATTTTAACATCGATGACGACTACAACGATTCAGCGAAGTCAGCACAGGCTGAGACATACTGGGGTATCTGTCGTCGGGTAGTCCGAGGGACAGGGAAACTAAGAGGTCTGTTCTTATGACCTCACCCAACGGTAAAGGAAGAGGTACGTACTTTCACTTTTCACTTTCACTTCAGTGAGTCAGTACAGGTTGGGAATCGTTGGGGATTCTGACGCCGGGTGGTCCGAGGAGGTAGGATTTTAATATCTCATCTAATTTTTTGACCAAGTATAAGTTGTTCTGATACTCGGAAACCTCAATAGACGAGGTGAACCGTCTTTAATAAAAATAGAAATGACACGTTTTTCGATGTGGAATTACACATCGAAGTATTTTAGACCTTAAAAATTAACTCTCACTTGTTATTCCACTGGATTCACGTAAGGAGAACAATTAGAAACTCACCGGAAACGAGGGTATCCCACAAAACCGGGTTAAAGATTAGAAGTCTATAGAAGAGACTTCGTGTCTCCTGACATGGAATTAGTCAACCCAGTTCTACCTCGTCTTTGTTCAGGCCGGTTTAAACTCGACTCTACAACTTCCATTCGTCCCCTTTGTGATGTATTCATACTCGTTCGTCCGTAAGAACCTTTCCCCTTGACACACTGTTGAAATACAGGAAAAGACGAGATCAGATGCATTAGGTGGGTGTCTGACCCTTTAGTGTTTTGGTGAGACCTTTTTCCATCTTTTATATCTTCAAAGAAGGAATCTTATGTCATATTTGTATGGTTGAAGACTCTCCACATCTATTCCTTATTTGAGGACCCCATTTTAATGGGTCTTGGACCCCTTTCTGGTCTTACGGAGGTGGTGTAGATCCCGTATGGGGTGAAACCTAGTACTCGAATCTTCTTCGGGTTCTTTCTCTTTCTACTCCTTTCTCTGGTTTTTTTTTTTTTTTTTTTAGGATATCTAGTAGATAAATGATTGGTGTACACGACGGACAGACTTAATCAAACACCAGAGAGTGAATGAGATAAATCTTAAGACATGTAGACCCACATAAAAAAGGTCACAAAGGATAGTATAGTCACTGTCTTAACGGTTGTGCCTCCATAGGTATTTAATATGACGTCAGATCATCAAAGGTCACAGACCTTTCGAACCTTGTTTTCTGAGTTTACGTTTACACTTGACGAATTAAGTCACTCATAAACACTACAATGGGTCCACGGTTACTGTAGAAAGACTGGTCGAGTCTCCGTGGTCCCTGGTTGGGTTGTATGTAAAAATTACACGAGTCGACACTGTCGGATATGTGTGTCTTCTGGAATTCCGGAATTTCAGTAGGAGAACCTTTGGTGACGTGAAAATCCCTGGGTCTTCTTTGCGAAATTAATTAGAAGAAAAAGTCCCATCTAAAAAAACCATATTTAATACATGTGACTTTTGGACGGTTAATATCGTTTAATTCCCTGAACCGTTCACGGAGGGAACCTCCGTCTACCATTTATTATAGGTCTAAGACTGAACTTTATTCTGGTCTCTAATCGACCACGTCTTACATTTTCGTTAGGTCTATACTCTTTATTTGTTTAAATTACACTCGAGTTCTCCTCCCAAAACCAAATCCTATCGATATCACTACACTAATCTTGTCTACTAAGTAATGGTAATGTGTATAAAAGTACTCTACTCGGACAAGAATCTCGAAGAAAGACACTAAGAAAGTACTTGTGAATGAATAACACAATCGTAGATCTTACACTAGATTTACGGATCAAAGGAGTGGACACGTTACTCGTATTCCGTTTAACCACTCTCAGGACCTACTATAGTACTATAAGATGCGAATTCGGGTTATTGACCGTCTGTCATTCCTTGTTTTTAAAATCGACTAAAACAATCACAACAATGTTATACCGATGGTTTTATTTACTGTTGAGGGTATATGGAAAACCGGAGTTTATTATCGTGAGATTTCGAATACGCACGACTAAGACACGGTCCCTGATAAAGTAGTAAAAATAAAATATCTATTCTTTAACGTCATGGTCTCTCGAATACATGGTACGGAAACAGTGTGTCCATCATTCACTACCCAGGACCTGAATTGACGGAAAAGTAAGTTACTGATTGTCTGTGAACTTTGGGTCTCTTTAGGACTTTGTAAGTCAGAAGGGAATTGTATGATTTTCATGAGACACATCTAGTTTCAACACCATTAAAAGACTCCTATTCCATTCTCATTTTTTCAACCAAGACACGAGTGGAAAAGTAAGGAGGTTTGAGTGAGTCAAAGAACTAACATAACGATGTCGTTCCTCCTAAGAGTCGAATACGATATCAGATTTATCGACACAAGGGGGGGCGGGGGAGGAGTCTAATTACACAATTTTAGAATTGAGGATGTCCACTGACATAATCCCCAACCCCGGAAACCTCCACTAATCTAGTGCTCCTGAGACGGGAGTACTTACCCTAATTACAGAAATACTTTCCCTAGGGTCCTCGAGGGATCGGGGAAGGTGTCCACTCCAATGTCGTTTTTCTATCGACAGATACCCTTCGTCCGAGAGTAGTCTGTGTCTGAGACGGTCACGGAACTAGAACCTGAAGGGTCAGAGGTCTTAACGCTCCTTACGTAGAGATAATAACTCTTCGGTGAGTCAACCCCAGTGTTTCTCAACCTGAAGCTGATTGTCAAAGTGCAGTGAAAGTCCGATGCTATAAAACAAGTTCGTCGGATTTACCCCATTTTGTCGAATAACCGAATTATTGATCTAAAAAAGGTAATTAAATGGTGTCTTCAGTAAATCTTGTTAAGTTTCCGAGTCAATTGTTGGGTGTGACACTTCTTTTCTATATCCTTGCTCTCCCCTACTGTTCCGTCCCTGTCGTCGTCAATCGACTCCAGTTAGACGTCTCGGTAGTCGGTTTCGAGAGTCGTAGACGGACGGTGTCCCGACAGGTTAGGGGAGTTGAGAGTCTTTTGTGGGGGTCATAGTCGGTTAGACTCCTGACTTGACAAAGACCTCAGACTTTGGTGTCGATCCTGTTCAAGCAGTACATTGAGTACAAACGGATCCTACGATTCTAATTCCTTACTGAGTTAGTAGTCCGTGGTAGTGTCGATAAAAGTTCAGACATTCACTACGCGACCTGGTCGTGACTACGTTTTCGAATGGGGTCAATCGAAGACGTTTGCGAAAAGGACGTTGTCCCGAGACAAAGGATCCTCCGAAGTTAGATTAATGTTCCGAACTAAGAGGGCGTCCCAGACGGACCGGCCTACTAAAGTAAAATGAAAATCCGATTGGAAACGGTAGTCACTACAGTAGTCTCGTAAGAAGGAGAACTTTCCGAGGATCCTTGTATGATTTTCCAATTAAACAAACTATAAACCAATTTTCCGAAGAGATGACCTCCCCGGAACAACAAGACATCCGTCCATTATCATGTTTCGTCCGTAGAAGTCTTTTTCCGTTAAACGTGGGTCGGTCGTAGTTGTATCGAAAGACATGATTGGTGGGTCCTCGGTGAGTCTACCTTTTAGTGACGACCCTTTCTTCAGTCACCTAGGAAAGATTTTAAGTCTAATAAGTAAGTTCTTCTGAAACGTATAAAGGATGACAAAAAGGAGAGATTTAATTCTTTGTTTTGTTTTGTTTTCTTGTCCTCAATGTTCGGGTGACCTATTACATTGGTCAATACGGTATCCTTTTTTTAACACAAGTTGGCAGAATTTGTAATCTTTTTACTTTCCTTCTTCGAGTTTATTGAGTTTACATCGTTAAGGTAGTAATAATAAGGGTTTGAACTTCATAAAAATGATGGATACCTCTACGAGAGGTGTGGAGGGTCGGGACAGAAAGCACTGAGACCGGAATTAACATAGGTCAGACATCTGTAGCAGTCGAAAACAGGAATTCTATTCCTGAGTCGCGACTTCGACTCCCACTCTTGGTTCGGTTCCGATGGTCAACTCTTTAATTTTTAGTACTGTTAGATCGAAAAAATTACTCTATGTACTACTTTTTATTGACTGAGATAAAAGAAGTAAATAATTATAGTAAGTTTTATTTCTAAGATTAGAATTGTTGTGAATCGTAAGAAGAATATAGGATCCCGAAGGGTGTTGTGGGAGGGGTGAAAAGTTATTGTACCAGATTTAGTAATAAAAACAAATTAATTTATTTCGAAGTAGGGGATAGAAAGATGTTGTAAAGTTAAAGATAATAAAGTGTCTTCTTACTTTTTTGGAAATGTTGTATTACTCTCTCAAACTTCGTACAATACTTTAATCGTATGCTTTGGTCGTTTACTTTTTCATATCCAGAAAGTGTCGTTTCTTATCGTACCAGGTACTAGTTTAAACCGTTTTGTTATTTGGTATACCTGTCTGACGTGTGTCTGAATGTGTTATGTGAAACTTATGTTCTTATATCGAGTGTAATTTAATCTTTCGACATTGAGCCATATTCACTTTTACTCTAGTGAGATAAGTTGTCTATTATTTATATATTCTGAACAGATTCACCATCAAAAATAACTTTAATTTTTTTATTTAATCTATTCAAACTCTTATATGTGATTTTCAACTAACGAATATCAAACTCATTTCTACTTTCTATTGTGTCATTACGCACCCCCGATTCAGTGTGTCATTTCAATCCAGTATAAAGATAAAAGGTAAGAAGGAAAAGTTTACTTGTTTAAAAAATTTTCTTATTTTTTATTTCTACGTATTGACTTTCATCATTCATAATTATTCATTTCTTTCATTTTACTTCGTTGTCTAAGATCTTATTTCGTTACGTCACGTCACTGTATTAACCCAAAATTTGGAAGTGGTTATAAGACCTTTGTTACGAGTCAGTCTTTGTGTGACTACGAAAAGTTATTGGGACGGTTTGAGATCTCTTTGTGTAATTTAAGAAAGAAGAAGATTGACTCCCATCACCTTTAACAAGGATTCTCTATACCAGTTTTCCTTCTTTACATTTTGTACTCTTATCAATTCAAAAGTCTCAAATATACTTTCCCCCTACTAGACTTAACTCTACTTTATTTTCGGGATAACGAATCTCTTTTAGTACTAAATTCTATAAGTCGTGTTGGAGTCGAATTTGAGTAAAAGTAGTACGAGAGTTTGACATCGAGGTTCCTCTTCGGTGTGTGTGTGTGTGTATGTGTGTGTGTGTGTGTGTGTGTGTGTGTTTCGATAGTCGGTACTATCGTTTCCTCATTTCAAACGTAAACTGGTGATTTTAGTCGTTTGGTCTATTAGACGTGGTTTGTCAAATGTAATTCGTATTCCCTCTGGTTTTCTTGGGAATATGGTTGTTAAGTTTCTGTAATACCCCCTCTTTCCTCTGACTAGTTACTCATTACTTATTTTTTGTCTCTTTTTTTTACGGGTTCAATTTTTTTTTTATGTAACCCATACTTCCTTTCGTGTCGTTTTGTTTTCTTAATAAAAGGTATTTATGTGACATGATACCCTTACATTATTCTTTAAAAGTAAATTTTTTTTCTTTTACTTTTCTGGACTTTTCTTTGGTAGGTCCTAATTTATTTTAGTTACAAGTCTCACTGTAATACTTTGTGTTATTAGTTAAGATTTGATCTTCTTTACTTTATCCGTTCCGATTTTTATTTTTAACGATGAGTTTTAATTATTAAACAGTGGGACGAATAAATTGAAGATACGTCTCACGTAGTACTTTTTGCGACCCAACCTTCTTCGTGTTCGACCTTAGTTCTAACGGCCCTGTTTATAGTTATTGGAGTCTGTACGTCTACTGTGGTGGGAATACCGTCTTTTACTTCTTCTTGATTTTTCGGAGAACTACTTTCACTTTCTCCTCTCACTTTTTCAACCGAATTTCGAGTTGTAAGTCTTTTGTTTCTAGTATCGTAGACCAGGGTAGTGAAGTACCCTTTATCTACCCCTTTGTCACCTATGTCACAGTCTGAAAGAAAAAACCCCGAGGTTTTAGTGACGTCTACGACTAACGTCGGTTCTTTAATTTTCTGCGAATGAGGAGTCTTCTTTTCAATACTGGTTGGATCTATCGTATGACTTTTCGTCTCTGTAATGAAACGGTTGTTTACAGGCAGATCAGTTCCGATACCAAAAAGGTCACCAGTACATACCTACACTCTCCACTTGACACTTCTTTCGGCTTCTTAACTACGAAAACTTGACACCACAACCTCTTCTGAGAACTGTCAGAGAACCTGACGTTCCTCTAGGTTGGTTAGGTAAGACTTCCTCCAGTCGGGACCCTAAAGAAACCTCCCTTACTACGACTTCGACTTTGAGGTCATGAAACCGGTGGAGTACACTTCTCAACTGAGTAATCTTTTCTGAGACTACGACCCTCCCTAACCTCCGTCCTCCTCTTCCCCTGCTGTCTCCTACTCTACCGACCTACCGTAGTGACTGAGCTACCTGCACCCAGACTCACTTGAGGCCCTCAACTACTACCTGTCCCTCCGAACCGCACGACGTTAAGTACCCCAGTGTCTCAGCCTGTGCTGACTCACTGACTTGACTTGACTTGACTGACTATTAGTGTTATTTATGTCTCTTACTTATATATACACACACACACACATATAAAAATATATATATATATATTTTTCTACCTCTCCCCTTCTTTCTTTCCCCAATTTTTCCCACTTTGTTTCCTTCCTTTCTCCTTCTTCTCTCCTTCCATCTTTCCCTTCTTCTCCCCTTCCTTTCTTACTTCTGTTGTAATTCCTGTATATTTCTACACGAATGTATTCTGTCAACTGTAGAAACTTCTTATTTTCGAGTTGGTATTTTGGTCTTTGTATAATTCCCTATATTTTGTTTTAAAGGGATTCTATTACCCCATTTTTATACATTCATATTTCTCTTGCAAGAGATTAGGTCCGTTTTCATTAAGTCTTGTTAGTTTCGATTTTGTATTGGACCAAGTGATAATTTAAAGTTACTATTTCTTTCTAAAGAGGTCGGATGGAGGTCTATTAGGTTCAGTGTGTGGTCTTCTATTTTAGTCCTCAGGGATTTAAAGGTGTCGTAGTAAACTCGGACTTTCTAGTCGTCCTTTACAGATGATCCAAGACATCTTTTACATGATGTACTTAACGTATAGGTTAGCTCAAAGTCCATGTCACTATTATTTTTCCGAAAAGTCTTGGTATGTCCTTGAGTCTTTTATGTCATAGACTTACTGATTACAAATCCCGGATGTTATTCGGCAACCACACGTGACGTGAAACCAGTACAAATTTATCGTCTAATAAAATTCTCTAACTCTAACTTAAACTCATAGTCTCTATTTAACTAACAGGATTACTTCCTACCCATTTTACTTCCGAGAGATTCGACCACCGTTATGTTTTCCTTCTCTTCTCTGTGTAAATACACATATTGACGTTTCAAACGTTTGTTATGATCGATTTAACCATAAAAGAACTTACGTGTGTAGAGAGTCGAAGTGTCTTCTGAATCGATAGGGTCAGACAAGTCATTGTGAAATATAAACATATGTAGGATAAGAGTAAAAACAGCGAAAGATTTCGAACAAAACAAACGATTTTTATAAACGTTCAGTTTAATATTGTGAAAAAGGAAGGTCTCTAAATTTTTAAATACGTTGAAAATCTTAACCATTACATTAAATATGTTTTATTAACCTTATAGGTAATATTGAACACTTTTAACTATTTTTCAAACTCATAATAAGGTAAAGATAAGTACGAAGTTGCAAATTTGACTGTATAAAATCTTATTTTTACGACCATGGAAATAATGGAATAATAACATAAAGACTACATTACGATATGATTGGTCCTGGGACTCCTTAATTGGATAAAAACATATCCCGTTTATCCATGTAATTGTCAGAGACATCTTTTTAAGTGAAAAGATTCTCGGATGTCTAATTCACAAATATATGGTTGTCTTCAAGACTGACTACGTAAGTCATAGGATATGTTGGATTAAAGTAGGTGTCGACGGATAAACGTCAGTCCGACGAAGTCAAGGAACGGGTATCGTACGTCTTTAATCGGGAGAGTGACTAAAGACTCCTTAAATAAGTATGTTTGACAATCTCCCGTAACGTCAGAAGTCGCTTCTAGACCCACAAGTACCTTACCAGTTAATGTAGAATCCTGTCAGGATGATTCGTACGGACAGAGACTAGTGGAAAAACGGTGAGAGGAGAAAGAAAGAGGAAAAGGGTCTTTACGGGACAGAAGTGGAAGACGAAATCGTATCTCATTGAGGGAACGTTGTAACTTCGTGTTGACGATCGGGTCAGATCCACACTACTAACAATTGATTCCGTACAAGAATGTTCCTGTCTCAGAGGGTTTCTTCTTAAGAGTCATGTACCCGTTACTCTTTACCACTCTTTGAGTGGATACCAGTTGTAAGTTATGTAAGAAATCCTCAAGTAAGTCGTTTATAGTTGACTTAGAGTGAATGTGTGTGTCCGTTAATGACATTTAAGTCCTTTCAGGAGACAAATCCCCTCGAAGTAAAAAGGCAAAAGGACGAAAAATTGAGATCGGTGTATGAACAACAGGTCCGTAGGAGACACACACACACACACACACACACACACACACACACACACAAATACTTTCTCTGTCTCTCTGTCTTTCTCTCAGGTATTCACACACAATATATAAATCAAAGGGTTCATTCGGATGACCCCCCGGTTCCAACTTTTGGTGGGGTGAACTTAGTAGATAGACTTGAGAGAGAAGTGGGAATGAGTAGGGAGTGATATCACACCAAGTAGCCACTATCACACTAAATAAACCCAACCCGTTACCGTTGGATGAGGTCATGAGAATGGACCCTTTAGGGTACCTACTCCTCGGACCATCCGATGTCAGGTACCCCAGCGTTTCTCAGCCTGTGCTGACTCGTTGAAGTGACAGTGAAAAGTGAAAGGACGTGACCCCTTCCTTTACCGTTGGGTGAGGTCATACGAACGGACCTTTTAGGGTCCCTACCCTCGGACCACCCGGCGGCACATACCCCAGCGTCTCAGCCTGTACTGACTGTACTGAATCCTCTTCTCGTCTTCAAATTCTTGTGCGCACCATGTTGACGAAGGAAAGAGACAAAGAAACTGAAGAAAAGATACTTTGGTGTGGAAGGAAAAGGTGTACCACCTGTGTGAACCAAGTTTCGGGTAGATCAAGAGATTGTCACCTAGAACCTCTGATCACACAGAGAGACAGGGTTTAAACCACCTTTATACTCCGTCGTTTGGAGGAAGACAATCTAGTATAGTTCTAGACGGAACCTCATTTACTATTCTTCGGAACACACCGATAGATGACTACGGTAAAAAGTACTTGGATCATTAAATAGACAGGTCGTAGAAACATCGGAAAGTTTTTAACGAAGGATTCTGTGCCCTTTTTTATACAGACCAAAAATGAGGTATTTTTGTAGTTGTTAGAGATTGAGAGAAATATTGTTAATTCAAACTCTTTTCTTTTTTTCTGTGTTTTTTAAACGAATTTACTAAAAGTATAATCGTATTATTCTTCAGGAACTACAACCAATTCTAAAGAAAAGGGAAAAGGGAGAGAGGAAGGAAGGGAGAGAGGAAGGAAAGAAAAAGAGAAGAAAGAAAATTAAAGGTCTAATATGTCCCCACGTATCCAATTTATCTTGGGTCACGGTAATCGACTGATCTGTGATCAAGACGGTGGGATTAGGGTGTCTTGGACAGACCCCTGTGAAGACACTGTCGACAGGACCCTGTCGGTAAGGACTCCGACCATCTCCTCTCTTTCCGAAGGAACTTTTGGTAGGAAGCCGAAGAGTAAACGTTGACGAGACTGTTCATAGTCCGGTACTTATATAATTCTCGATATAAAAGGGTGTGAGTAGAGGGGTCAATCCTGAGACAATTGTAAGTAATCGAACACACAAGACACCATTCTCTGAAGAGTTCACATACTAAACAAAATAGGTTGACTGGCCACTGGAGTAACTCCTGTCTCTGTTCGTTAGCGAAGAGGATGGGAAACTACAGAACGAGATGAAGGCATGAGAAATGTATGACAAGACTGATGTCGACTAGAAGTTATTTTGAACGGTAGACTAACTATTTGGTACGATTTTACTCGAATATAAGATTTTATCTTCTATGATTACGTCTGTAACTGTAAATGTCTCTTCCGTTTTACTACGTACAACTTTTATTAAAAGTCCTTCGAGCTTCGATTTAAACGACGAGACAAAGTCCTCGATAGAAATCGGATATTTAAGACCACATTGAGAGAACTGGATCGTATCGGGTATTAGTGTAAGTAGACAGGAACGAACTTATCAAAACCGTATAGACACAGAAAATAAGGTTCGACGTGGAGTTTACAAAAACCTCCTTTCTCCCCAATATTTATCGTTCACATCGAATAGAGATCGTTTTATGTAACTCAATTTTTTATTATTGACGTAATAAGAGTGTATTACTTATCCCATGTTGTGTGTACGTCCTTTTTTTTACTTACTTCTATTTTCCATCGAGACACCAAGTTTAGACAAAATTCCTTTGTCTCTACTTGTCGAACTAGTGTACTTGAATCTTTCCCGTTTTGTAGTTCCAGTGGTAGAATCGAAGTACACTTTTACTAACGTATTAAAAATCGTTCACCGGGTGTCGTCCTAGACACAAGTGACTGAGTAGGTTCTCCACCGGGAGGGTAATCGATGAGTTGATAATTTGACTCTGTAAGTAGATTAAGACTGAGTGTGACAATTTACGGTGTGAGACTTAGTGGTTTGGATGATGTATTTCGTGGACCTAGTTTACAGAGGTACTTTGTGAATAGGTCCGACTTTTAGAGGAGAATTCGGAACCTCTGTCACCTTGATACCAATATCGATCAACGGAACCTTCAGTGTCTACTCAAATTCAAGTGACCAAGAGACTTTCGCTCTATTTTGGGTTCGGCAGTTACCAAAAATAAAGACATGTCACGAAATACTAGGGTGAATATGGAAATGACACACGTTATTTTTAAGAGTAACTATTAGGATAAAGATTATTAAGACCGAAATTTTTTAGAAAGAGAAAATCACCTATAACAAAAGGATAAATAAAATAAAAGGTTTCCCTGTAAAATTTACCTTTTTTACGATGTCCCGAAGGTTTACTTTAAGTAAGAGATTGACAGGTCTACAAGTAAAGTTACGTACGTAGTATATTTAGAGTCGACTACTCTTACCATTACCGGGTCGAGTCAGACAGAATCAACCACTTGAGATTTTGTTCTTTTTATTCTTTACACGAGAAAACCTCCGATACACTCAAAATTGTTGAGTTCTTTTGTGAAAAAAACATAAAATAATAAACCTAAAACACCTGTTATTTTAATTCAAGGTTGTTACCAGAAGAGTAATAGATCATCTGTTTATAGTAGACAAAGTTCTCCTTTAGGTTTTCAAAGGAAACATTACTCCGATACAGACATTTTTCTCTTTCTTTTTGAGTTTCGGTGGGGTTTTATTTAAGACTTTATATTGGTAAGAAAACGAAAAGAAAAGACTTCCGAAACCACCGTTTCCTACTCTATCAATCCATCGAAGTGACTGAGTTACTTGTATTGAAACTCATTTGAGGACCTCTGTCACTTCCTGTCCCTTCGGATCGCATAACGTCATGCCTCGTTGACTCGTTTTCGACATAGGAAAGTAACAAGGAGTGTGTAGAGTTCCTATCCGTACACACTATTAGAAGGTAAATATGTGGAGACTCCTAAATTTATGTTAATACGTTTACGGAGTAAACGAAAAGCTACAGGAAACTCTCCCCGAAGGGTCCACAGCGATTACCATTTCTTGGACGGACGGTCCCGTCCTGTACATTCTCAGTGCCCAAGCTAGGGACCCAGCCCTCCTATTGGACCTCTTCCATTACCGTTGGGTGGGGTCGTAAGAACGGACCTCTTAGGTACCTGTCCCCTCGGACCGTCAGATTTCAGATATGGCAGCGTTTCTCACCTTGTGTTAACTTCGTTGAATCGTGCGTACGTATGTGCAAGAAACTCTCTGACTTTCTTTGGAAGGTTGTTCCGGTTATACTCCTTGTGTGTCGTAGGGACAACGACGGAATGGGTATTTTGGTAAAGGAACCTAATTGTTTATACCGATCTTTAGAAGTCTTGACGGAGATCTTCCCCGTTGACGGGAACTACGATGTTCTAAGTCACGTCAAAAAGTGAAGTGAGACTCCTCTTCCTGAGTCTCACCGTAGATGGACGATTGTCGAGGTCACTCTGTTGGACCTTTGTGATCTCAGAGGAAACTCGTAGAGTCCAGGACCCGGTAGTCTTGACACACAACGGTTGCCTCCACACCAAGACGTAACGACTAGAAAGTGGGCCCGGAAAGGAGGTTTTATGTCGTAAAGGATTTCTACACGAACTCACTACTCCAAGAATTGGAACGAACACACAGACGGATTTAGTAGATGTGTTATTGTCAAATTGTGGAAGAGAATGAATGTTTCGGGTCTTGACGTTACAATTGTAATATAGGATTTCTCTTCTTATAAAAGTCCATCGGGTTGATGAAATTAAGTACGTCCGATAGTATTGTTCTATAGTGTCTGGCCCAGTAAATATTAGTCGCCTTTACATAAAGAGTGTCAAGACCTCCGACCTTCAGACTCTAGTCCCACAGTCGAACCAACAGACTTCCGGGAAAGGGTTCTGCTCTGAAGAGAACCATGGGAGTGTACCGTCTTTCCCGATCCTTCGAGGTACACCGGAGAAAATATTCCCGTGATAAATTCCATGTACTCCCAAGGTGGTAGTACTGGATGTGTGAAGGGTTTCCGGGGTGGAAGATTATGGTCATGGAACGTCTAATCTCACGAAGGGTCCACTACGATCACCATTTCTTAAGTCGACGTTACGTCCTCGGTATCCTATGCTCCCAAACTAGGGACCCAGCCCTTCTAGGGGACTTCCTCTCACACCGTTGGGTGAGGTCATAAGGACGGACCTCTTAGGGTACCTGTCTCCTCTGACCGTCCGATACCAGGTGTCCGAGGTTTCGTAACCTGTGTTGACTTCGTCAAATCGTACGTGTGTGTGTCTTATCTTACAGTCGTATGTTTAAACCCTTCCTAGATTTGTTAGTGTGGTTTCGTGACGAAATTATATAGTAGTTATTGTTTGTGATCAAGGATGTAATACGATCTGTGATTTCAATCGGTAGTAAACGTCATGATATCTTAGTAGTTGTGTGGAGATTCTTTTTTACACTAATAGATGACTATTGGAAGTAAGTGACATATACACAGAAACCGATACGTTTGAATCAAAAGATACCTGCATAAGAATTCCGTAAAATAAATATGACGTATAGAGGAGAGGTTTCTGATCTAATATTTGGTGGGTTCACGATTATAACCCAGTTCTTAGATAAAGAAATATCGGAAAGATGTCAAGAATTATATCACCGTACCTGTTGAATTTTACAATCACTGTTTGCCGATTCCGTTATCTTGACCTTTGTTTTCTATAAAAAAACGTTCTTCTCGATCATTGAAAGAACCGATTTCCTCTTCGTTGTTTAGGTCATAAATATTCTTATTTCTAATAAATGGTATTTCATGTAAATAATAGTATAATATTGCCAAAGTAAGTTCCTCAATCGGTTCGCTTTTTCTGAAATACCAAAGTATATGACGGTTTAATCGTGACAGTAAATTTAAAATGTATTTTTCTAGAACTTTTTAAAGGACTTTGGTGACTTTATGGAAATTTCCTATCTCAATCATTAAATAGAACACCGTAATTTTAATTCACACACCAATGTTAGACCGTGTTACTATAAAGGACCTAATTAGAGATTCTGAGACCTTGGTAAAGTTTCACCTGACAGGTTTCTTTTCCTCTACCTGATCTTCAGAAGAAGCCGGATCACTAATACATTGAGCATTTATGTCGTATTTCTAGCACCAGAACCGTAAAAAAAGATCTTCGTAATGTCGTGTAGAACCTTAAGGTCTTAGAAGAGAGTGTCTAAATGTCAGGTCACTAGTGATGGAAACGAGAATTGAGTTTGTGGTAAACCAGACGTCTATGACCGGGGGGGACTCTTGTGAGAGACGACCTTATTCGTAGGAGATCTGGGAAAGGGAAGGGTACGAGGAGGGGTTTGGGAGAGGAGGTGAGAGGTGGACTAAGTTAATTTTGAAAACTCACTGAAACCGTAAAAGTAAAATTGTGGAAGGAGATGTACAGGTTACGTACCATAAAATAAAAGTCATAAAAATTTAGAGGTGCAAGTGAACAAAGAGTGTATGAGTAGAGTAATCGTGAAAGAGGACCGTTGAGAGGTAAATACATACATGATGAATTCGCTCTCCGTGATAATAAGGAAAGTTGGAAAAAAAGAAAAAAATTACCTCACTATTTTGGACAGGGGTTTATAAACCCGAATAAGTACTTGAACCACCTGTAGAAATAGAAGGGTGTACTTATTATTGAAACATAAAAGTTCCATTACAGGACAAATAACGTCTTTTATCACAACCTCATGTTCGTTAGAGTGGTGTTCATTCAATTGGTGAGTCACACGAAGACCTTTATAAAACCTGTCTTCTAAAAACAGAGAGGAGGGACTCGATTGGCTCAACTATAGGAGGGACCAGGTCTCCAGTCACGTGTATTGAGGTCCCCGTTTCGACCCAGATAAACGTTAGACCGAGACATTTATAAATTATTTCTCAAACTCTCCTCCGACTGATCTCTAGGTAGACAATTCGACGACCTCTGTATGGTCTGTGGCACTTAATTGATGTCTTATCCAGGTAATATAAAAGTCCCAAGCTATCTCCCGGTTTCTATACGTCGACTAGGGTGTAAGACTCATCTGGTTGTGACGCCATCCTTACCTCGTCGTCAATTTTCACCTACTCATATTTGAGAGGGCGGTTTACTTCACTTAAGGAACACTTTTCGTCAATTGTTAAGAGACTGGTCAAATTTTGTTGTGTTCCTCGAGACTACAAAGTTTTAGAGATGAAGGTTCGATTCTATTTAAAGAGTGACAGACTAAAGTAAACGGTCATCGAGGACTCCTAACAGTAAGGAGTTGTGTACTTTTAGCACTGTTCTCTTCCCGTCGTTTGGATTCAATAAGTACAACAAATTATTAAAATTTTTAGTTTGTGGGTGTTTAGTCTCGTGACCCCACTAAAGACAGTGTGATACTTTCTACGAACAAACAGAAAGCTTGTTAAATCTTAGGATCCTAAAGATTATGTAGTAATGATCAAGCATTTTCCAATTGGAGGAAATACAGTTGGAGGAAATCTCTTTTGTCCCGGTATAATTCTTCCATCCACTTCTCATCGTATGTGACTACGGTACAAGAGAGAGAAAATTAAAATATAGGACAAAAGGAAATTTCCCTATTAAATTTTATCTTTCTTTACCCGAGTTTAGAATGTGAGTGTGAAAAGGGGGGAACGTAGGATTGAAGAGAGGGAAGGGGTTGTGAACTGATGACTCCTTTTTTTCGTGTAACCACTCTTCGTCCTTGTCTAAGGATCGAGACGGGTTCGTGGAATGAAATGACGAAAGAAAAAAAAATCCTCGGAACGGGAGGTCTACGTTTTTCCTCAACGTAGATAATCTTCTTAGAGAATTCCGTTAACACAACCTCCGCCTTCCCTTCTCTGTTTTTTTCACGAACTGTAACTCTTTAATTCCTTTACTACAGTCAGAGAGTTAACGTAAGTCTAAGTGTACGTCACTTTCTCCTTTACTTGAAGAAAGCTGAGGGTGAGGGTTGAATTGTGTACACGTGTGTGAAGGTATATGTGTACGCATCGTTTACACGTGAGTGTGTGTCGCAGTGTCACCGGACTTGTGTGTTGAGGAGGGTGTCACAAATAGTCCACTCTATTCTTTCGATAAATAGAGTCTGTCTGGTATAGATATATCAGATATATATATCTATATGGAATTTACCTAATATATACATATATATACATATAGACACTTATATATATGTATATTTAAATATATATATTTTGGAATAAAGTTTATTCCTCCAGATACAAGGGTCTCATAGTAAGGACAGGATATGATATAACCACATTCGAATTGGTTTCGTGGTAGTCATTTGTTAGATAATCGTAAAACATGAACGTATTTTATGTCAAAAGTACGATGAAGTACCAGTTTTTGAGTCTGTTTCTCGTTCATTTCCTTGAAATTAGGAAGTAATTTTAAACAGATACCTTGGTGACTTAATATAACGTATAAATTTATATGGATAAAATTCTTGTTTACAAGATGTAATATCCACCTTTGTCCAAAGGTAGTAATTTCTTACTAGTGTCAAAGTGAAAGAAACACGAAGGTTTCCTATTGGTGTTTCGGGAAGAGTTATATCCTACAATCTTTTGTTTCGAGTGCCTATCCATGTCTAGCGTGTTAGGTTCCTTGTAAACTAAGTTTTTATGTTGGACTAACTGTTCCGTAATCTCGTAAGTTTTTCTACATGTTAAATCGTCCTATATTAAAAGTTCGAGAAACGATAAACATTTCTTTGTAGATTCATTAATACGATAATAATTTTAAAAGGTTTAGGTTTAAGATAATTACGAGTTCAATCCTTCATCCATTCAAGTAATTATATAAGGGGAGGATTCACTTCTCATAATATATTTTCAATAACATTGTACATTCACTTATTGTGTTTTGTCAGTAAATACGTTGATCCGGACGGAGATAAGAAACGTAACTTCACTTCACTTCAGTGAGTCAGCACAGGCTGAGAAACGCTGGGGCACCTGACATCGGGTGGTCCGAGGAGTCAGGTACCCTAAGACGTCCGTTCTTATGACCTCAACCAACGGTAAAGGAAGAGGTCCCCTAGAAGGGTTGGGTCCCTAGTTTGGGTCCAGAGGTCGTAATGTTCGTCTGCGAAATTGGAGACTCAGTGGTCCCTTCAAGAAACGTAATCCTTCACACTTTTACACTAATTCGAGAACTTAAAGAGAAAAATTAGTCCACTTTCACTTCACTTTCAGTGGGTCAGTACAGGTTGTGAAACACTGGGGAACCTGATATGTGAGGTACCTTAAGAGGTCCGGTCTTATGATCTCACGTATCGGTAAGGGAAGAGGTCCCCTAGAAGAGTTGGGTCCCTAACTTGGGTCCAGAGGGTGTAACGTCCGCTTAAGAAATGGTCGACTCGCTGGTCCCTTCGGGAAGAGAGGCGATTATTTACAGGCGTCATCTACTCCTGTTACGATGGAGAGGTTCTTCGGCCCGCACTCTGCCGTACGAAAATACATGGAGAACCCAACCGGAACGGTGGTCGACATCTGGGTCCAACGAAAGAGTGGTCCCGGAGACTGGTCCTCTCAATTCTAGTGTTTTCAAATTACACAGTCTCGACTTTCACCAGTGTCTCCAGTAAATCAGGTTGTAAGAATGGAGTCCCTACTCCTTTACTCTAGATGGGTAGTTTACTGTACGGGGCACGTCATTTAAAGACATGTTCAAATCTGACTTTGAGTACAAAGGTCTGTTGGTCAAGACGTCTTAGAGTGGTGCGTTTCGTATCGTGAGTATGATCCTCGTGACCCCTGTGTAATCTTTACTTCGGAGACCTGAAGGGACCGTCAGGTCACCAATTCTGAGGCTCGAAGGTTACGACTAACACACCCAAACTAGAGACCAATCTCTTGATTCTAGGGTGTATGGTGTGCCGTGTCGACTTTCTTTTTTTCTCTCTCTCTCCTTTCTTTCCTTTTTTCTTTTTTATATATCTGAGAATACTGAACGGGGTCAGGATGACATAATTAACGTTAAGAGGTTCATTTGTCTTTGTTATTCCCTACACACACACACACACACACACACACACACACACACACACACACAAGGATCTCTGTCTCTCTCCTCAAATGTTTTAACCGAACACTCTAACACCCTTAGTTGTTTGGACTTTAGGTATACTGGTGACCCAATCTTTGAATCTGTTTTAAAGACAGAAAGATAATGTCAGAACTCTGTCTTAAGGAAAGAAGAAACCTTCGGAATGAAATACAAGAATTCACCGGGGAAATAACCTAATCCAAGTGGGAGTAATAACTATCATTTGGTGAATTTCCGTGGGTTCACATCTACGATTAGTCTAGATGTTTTATGGAAGTGTCATTGTAAATCTGATTTGTCGACCCGTGGTATCGGATCTGTCCGACCGTCTCTTTCACATAAGTAGTATGAATTCGACTTAGTCTTAGACGTAAAATTGTACTAGGGACCCACCAAGTATACGTATAATTTCAAACTCTGCGAGACTAAATTGAGATACATTTAAAACCTTTATAGTGTTGGGGTTAAGACATTGTGTCTCTCTAGGTTATCTTGTCAAATACTTCATTCAATCTTCGAATAAAGAGAGGGTCACTTTTCAAACTCGTCAATTCAGTTCCTGTTCCTTTCTCTAAACTGTCGGTCTTTGGGTTCAGAGAAGATTGAACACCGAGAAGGTGTAAGTTGTGTATCAAAAGTTTCGTATCAGGTTCTGTGAAGAAAGATGGGACCGGTAGCATGGAAACAAGAATAATCGTCCTTCTCTCTTTTCCTGTTACATATCTTGTGAGAAAAGGAAATTCCTGTACTGGGTCTTCAATGTAAGTTGTAACTACGAGTTTAGAACACCAGGTCTTGAACTAGTATTATCGTTATTACAACATCAACATCGATGTTGATCGATGTTATCTCCGTCCTCTTATATCTTGAAAATGCCTAAACAGTAATTAAGTTCTGTTTTAGTCATACTAAGTAGTCTCAAGATGACGATGATGATTCAGCGAAGTCAGTAGAGGCTGAGAATCGCTGGGGTACCTGACATCGGGTGGTACGAGGAGGTAGGTACCCTAAAAGGTCCGTTCTCATGACCTCACCCCACGGTAACGGAAGAAGACCTTGATTCGTTTCCTCCCTTCTTGTCAATAATTTGTTGTCGATTGGTAAAGACGGTGAATAACAAGACGTGCAAGTTTGCGTAAACCCTGACGTTTACTTCTCCTCTCCCTTCCTCCTCTCTCTCCCACGTAGAATGGACGAAAGAAAACAATGTCCCTCTTAACTTGGACTACATTGTGACCTACTACTCCTTTGTCACTACGGTCGAAGATGCTAGGAACGTAACTAACTGATGAAGGAGCTGTACCTCAACGAGAACTGGTAACGTTGGTCTTACATCCAAAGGGAACAGGGTTCCTTCATCGTCACCATCTTATTCCTCGTAAGATGTGAGACCGAGAAAAAAAACGAAGTCGTGAAGGTAGGGAAGGGACGGTGTATCCCCACTGAGTGAAGAGGTACAAAAGTTCCGGTTCTTCCCCGTATTTTCTCCTTTGTTGAGATCGGTTTCACAGAAGAAAAGAAAAAGTTTGGATCATTGAGAGTATAAGGTGCCGACCTGTCTTTACGTACATCTCGGTGAAAGTTGCAAATACAACTGGTGTCTTGAGAACCGATAAAGGAAAGGTCTCCGGACTCCAACACAGAAACCCCCATTGACTCTTCATAAGTCTCCATACCAATTCCTACCAAAATGTACCCTCTCAATACGAACGGATTCATATAAAAGTAAATGAACTACTTTTGTCGAAATGTGTTTTGTTAATAAATTATCGTTTTGTTTTTTTAACATTTTTACATAGTAGAAGAGACACGATGATGGAGGGAGTTATAGGATGTATGTATTTCAGGGAAGTCTCGGACTCTTCCGTATAACACGTCTTAACCGACATTGGTTCCATTGTTTTGCAACAAAGAAACATAGTCGAAAATTCTGGTTTTTGTAGTGACAATATGACTTACAAGGAAACATTATTACAAATAACGCTACTACAAATGGAAGAAAAAGTTCTTGATCCAATACAGTCCAACGAACAAGAGAAGGTCCATGATTGATATCGTAATTTGTCTATCCATTAATCTTCGTGAACCTAATATCCGGTTTAGTAAACCACCGACATTTATTTTGATATGGAGATTGTCCTAATATGAATGAAAGTACAAAGATACTTTTTCATAAATAATTAGTCATATTGACTTATAGTCAATTGATTATGGCTACTTAACTAATATACCAGGTGTTCGTATATACGTATGTTTCTCACTATATGTATCAATATTCTGTAACGTTTAATGAATTTTCAAATAGTAACAAATATTTTGATAAACTATGGAAAGAACGGTAATTCAGTCAGTATTATACTTTTATCTCATTCTGTTTGGTAGGACTTAGAAAACATGTGAATATTCTCATGTTACGGAGGGTTACTTCCATGTGTGTGAAGAATTATATAATTCACAAGAAAAGGGAATATACTCTCGAAGTGAATCTACAAGTTTTGACAAAATATTTGTTGCAAAAACAACAAGTACTGTCGTCTCGAGTCATCGTAGACCTTAAGACACTGTAGTACAGGAGGGTGTTTTAAAATAGAAGTTTCAAAGTCAAACTATCCTTAGAGACTGGTTATCCTGTACGACCATGTCAAGAGTATTGACGTACCTAGGGTACAATGGAAAATTTTTATAACAATGAAACACGTTTGACCTGAGTCTTTCCGTGTCACTTAATGATGAAACCCGACGTTTTACACACACACACACAGACACACACACACACAAATTAGTCATCCCGAACGTCAAATAGTGTTGTGTTTTAGTGTTTACAGATAACAGTTATAGTGATTACATTATTAACAAAATGAAAGTAATTAAATTTGTCACCGGTAAAAAATGGAACCTTTAATTATCAATATTTTGAAAAACGGATGATCGATTTTAAACCCCTTTTATGCGTTTTTATGGTTTCTCCACGATCGATACCTTAGAGTCCGGTACTTTTCATTGAAAAGAAGATATAAAGTTTTCTTTGGTTGTAAAAGAATGTCAAACTCTCCTTCCTTTTAGATTCAACAATAGTACCAAGAGGGTTAAATGAGACCCTCGTACAGACTGAGTTAGACGAAGAGAATATAAAAAAGAATGTAATCCCTCTTTAACGACGAGACTCCTAGACTTAAAGATAAGGGACCCTGACACAAAGGGTATACGGAGACAAATTGCTCTTATTAAAGGTCAGCGTCAGTCCTTTACTTTCGTATCCCGTCACATTACTCGTACACTAACTTAAAAAGGTTATCATATCTGAATAATCGAGATTTTTAAACGTCTAAATGTAATTGAAAAAAGATGGAGTACTATAAACGGGACATCGAGTACTTAATCTAAAAAATAGGTTGAAGTGTCTACAGTAAACCAAAGTCTGAATCTGTAAAAGATCTCTAAGTCGTATCTTCGATGTTAATGTAAGAATTTCGTCCTTAAAGGTGAGACGAAAAAAGAAGTTCTATTAAAATTCTTCTATAAGTTAGTATTATGTTGAATTAGGTATAAGAGTTGATAAATCTTCTTTTGTAACTAATTGTTATAACTTCTTTGGACAGACTTTTGTCGTGACGTACCTTGTGTCGAGTTACCAGAGAATTTTTGTAATTCAAAACAGTTTATGTGAGATCAAAACCGGTAATGATATTAGTTACCAATAACTAAAAGAGTAACTACAATCCTTCTTCTTTCTAAAGTACTAAAATAAATATTTTGGCTTAATGTAGATCGAGACTCAGGATGGTCGTACAGATCATTTTTGGTTAGTATAAACCCTCCACCCATGAGGATACATTCTCAGAGGGGTGAACTTCGGTAGTCCTAGATCACGACTCGACCGTTGAGGTGGTGAGGGTCGGAGACGGGAAGTGTCTTGGTAGAACTGGGATCCTGTTAACGGGTCCAGAGTTTCGTAACAGAAACCGTTACTATGGTACGGGGGTAGGTGGAGACCCAGGGTGGTAGTTTGACCGTAACGGGTGTATGAATGGTGGGAGAAGTGAGAACATTGTCTCCCGGTGTTAGGGTGTGTCCAACGGGAACGAATGTGAAGAGGGTCGTCTCTGGACGGTAGAAAGTCCCGACCTTTTAAGACCGACGCTTGAGTCACTCGAACCCAAAAGGTTTTTGTCATTGTTATTCTTGATTTGAGTTATTATTATGATATACACCCGTCAAGTTTACGTAAGCCAACAAATCGTTAGTGTTGGACTCCTTTCTACAGGGAACCTCCTTCTTTACCGTTTGGTCAGGTCATAAGAACGGACTTTTTAGGGTGTCTGTCTCCTCATACTTCCCGATGTCGAGTACCCCAGCGTTCTCAGTCTGTGTTGACTCCCTGATTTGTGTTCGTATAAAATGTTTACTCCAATAATTCCGTGTCTCTTAAATCCACTGAACAGAAATTCAGTCCTCCTCTTCTTGTTCTTAAGTTTAGGTGTGTAAGACCGAGGTCTCTACTATGACGGATAGGTATACCGTTAGACAAGTGGAAAAGGATTTATCCTATTCATTAGTGACCGAAGTCAGATATTGCCAAACTAACATATCTCACCACTGACTCCAACTCATTATTTTCTACACATTTCTTTTTATGAACAATATAAATAAGGAAGTACTTTAACGAGGTCCTTTTTCATTTGATGACAGTTTAAGAACCAGTCCAATAAAACGGTATTTATACTATGAGTGTAATATTGTCCCTGTAAGTCATTCTACGTAAAAGACATAAAAGTAGAGATTCACAAGACGAGAAGGTGTACGTAGGATAGGTGATCTATTAAGTCACCCCTTTACTGGTTATAGGTTATATCCACAGTTGACTCAAACCAAATTGTCAAATTTATGAGATTTACACAAGTTAGATAACTCAATTAATAGGTTTAAGATAAAGACTTGGGAGGGAGAAACTATAGAAACATTTTACCTCAGGTCCACAGACGCTTTCCCTGAGTACACTGGAGAGTCATCTCCTGAACCGTAGGCGATGGAAACGAAATGTAAATGAATGACAAGTCATCGATTACTCGAAACTTTACAATGACCAGAATACAAACTTAAAAACATCGTACATGACCACGGCAAACGTCGGTCTAGGTGAGTACCATAGAGAGGGAGAGAGAGACGAACCGATATCGGGTCCCCGACTTAGGACCTATGGTTACAGAGTGTCCTCGAGAGATTTTGGGAGACCTTGTAATGTAAAAAGTAGTACAGGAACCGGATCCACCCGGTGGGAATACTATCATAACAGAACGACGTCGGTAACACCTGAGTCCTCCTCCGAACAACTGAGAGGTAAGTCACTAGCCCGAGGTATCTTGTTTCCTTCCATTTTACCTTTACATTTAATCCAAGAGGGAAAGAGAAAAAGACATGAGACAATTAGGATGAATTCCAATTTGAAGTCACGACCATACTTTGGAGGACGGGTTCTGGGAGGGGTATCTCGTAGTTTAACTACTTTCTTACTCTTGAAGGTGTATATATGAGATATACGACACTATTATGAGTATATATAACACATATTAAATATACATCTACGTAATGTTAATTATAAAATCAGAATAGGGTCGGAGGTGCTTCAGATTATTAATACTAAATTACTATATAATCCTCTTAAGGGTATGACGAATTATTAAGAAGTTTATCTATATAAATGACTAACGGGTGAAGGATTCATCTGTCTTAAGACTTATCTTAATACAAAATGACGGATTGTCTTACGTCAAGTTGTTTAACAGTAATATTAAGAGAAAATAAAAATCATGAGATGACAACTCTGATGGTATGTTTTAGTAAATCACTCTATTCTATCACATTACTTTTGACGTCTTCGAAACTTTTGTCCATTTTTGAACTCAGGGTTAGAACAGAGAAGTCGAACAAGGGTTACCGTTTCTTCTGCAGATGAAACAGAGAAATTTCATATTTAACAATCATATTTACTCCTCCCAAAAAGAACTTTTAATTTACACTATTTATATATCCCTTCGAGTTAAACTTTTATTTCGGGTGTATCTTGTATTTTATAATTTGTAATTTTTTACAATTACGGTTCGCCATTGAGATCTTCTTTCGTGACTCAGATAGTTACCCTTTTTACTCCCGGTTTAGAGCTCCGACTTTCCCAGATCTATCTCCCTACCTACTTATCTATCTATCTATCTGTCTGTCTGTCTGTAGAGGGTGTCCATGACGAGAGACTTCTTGGGACTGTTTGTGTCACTATGTCTACTACTTCTGTCCACAACTGTCAATACGGTGTCCACACATACCTCCGGTTCACTGGAACGTCTTCAATACCTATCTGGACCCAAGACGAAGACAGGAAAGAGTTAACGACCCTTGAGAACAACGAGTGTACACTGGGGTTTTCATTACAAACCATTATCTCCTTTCTGCCACTCAGGGTCCCTGTGTGGTTCAGTAAGTGTCATGGAAGTTAAAGGAGTGTCCTTTTTACCTTCGTCCCGACCTTCCTACCCTCTATTACAGACAATTCCCGCAATGTGTATGATCCACGATGTACTTAGTACGAAGATTAATAAAGTTACAAGTGTTTTCTTTTGTAAGAGGTGGTGTAGTCGGTTGTATTTACTTTATCTATGAAAACCTCTTTTCTACCACCAAAATTGTCTGTCATAAGTCGAAAGTATACAGCAGACATCCGTTTTAGTAGAAACATGAAAATAACGACAAGGATTTGAAATTAAAAATAAAAGATCCTCCCGAACATTTCCTACTGTTACTTCGTTCTACCTGACAGGTTTTATTGCCTATAAAGACCACTCACACTGTCTTAGGACGGCTTGATACACTCTTTGAGGATTTTATTATTGGAAGTGAGGGAGATGATGTTTTTATCTTTATAAATAACGACAGTAATGGTGGTGTCAATAACAATAACGATAAAAACCTTAGGGGGCGGTCTGGGTAAGTAAGGATACCCCTAAATCACCAAACACAAAGTACAGACACGTCAGATGGACCCTTTCAGTTCTCGTGAAAGTGGAAACAAGACGAGTTTGACTTAGACGTCGAAGGGTAGTGTTACGTCGGTTGACGGGCCACCACGCTAGGACGAGTCGACACTTCAGTCAGTGAACCAAAGGACTCACTACTCGGAGTCTGAGTAGTAAATGATAAGGTAGAGAGAGATGGGGAAAAAGAGTCGATGTCAGCTATGGGAACTGATAGTGTGGACGAGTTTAAGAAGATTTAGGGAAAAGAGAGGAGGGACGGTCGACGTTGACAGAATAAAATTCTGGACTTATTTCTTTTTCAGAATTCTCGGAAAAGTGATAGTTGTAATTCCTCCTACATACTCTATTTACTAAGAACCGGGTTTATCGTGACAAAAATTAACAAAAAAAAAAAAAAAAAAAAAAATCTAACTCTCAGTTGGGTGTCATACTCTCTGAAACCTTATGAGTTTATTGTTCTTTGAGAGGATTATAATCTATTTGAAACTTATAGGAAATTAATGAAAAAAGAATATTAATCAGTTGGGGAGGGGGTATGGAGGGAAAAGAAACTGAAAAATAAAGAAAGTAAGTAGAAATAGGACCCGTGATAAACCGTGTGAGATTTTCCGTTGGTAATACAGAATGAGTTGTCCAGACGAGTTTGTTGATTTTACGACATATTTGGTATTATTATAAACGAAATTTACCATTGATTTCTAAGACTTTTACAATAAGTGAGTCAACGTAGACTGAAAAACACTAGGATACCTGACGTCGGGTGGTCCGAGGAGACAGGTACCTTAAGAGGTCCGGTCTTAGGACCTCACCCATCGGTAAAGGAAGAGGTCCCCTAGAAGGGTTAGGTCCCCAGCTTGGACCCAAAGGACGTAATGTCCGTCGGAGAAATGTTAGACTCGGTGGTCCCTTCGGGTTGGTTTATAAAACGGAATATACTTTCTTTTTCTACACTCTGTTTGTCATTACGGTATCGAGAGTACAATTCTCTTATGTATTTAGTTGGTGATTAGATTCAAGACCTTAACTTCCGACAGAAGTTTCTGTCAGGGTTTTCTATTCGTTTCTTCTATCAAGTCACATATGATCTCCAGTGGATCGGACTTTTTGTTATTTCTACGATAACAGGAATATCTGTAGTGTTTTACCCCTAATAACATTGTTAATACTTTCTAAGATGGAGATCGTTATGGAAATTTTCGGAGTAAAACCGTTTCACCCTTTCTCCTCTTTAATAGAAGAGTAGAATGTTAGTCAAAGTCTGTAAACCTCCCTTTTGCCTCGTCTTCGATACCCGTGGTACGGGCATATACGGTCGGGAGTGTGAAATCACGTACGACCGACCTGAACGTCGATGGTCGTGGACATAAAGAAACGGAATCCCGAAAGAATTCGGTAGTTTCTAACGAAACGGGCGCGTCGTAAGACCTAGATAAACCGATAATTGAAGGGGACCCTCAGCGGAGGTTGGTTTATTACTTTCCTTAACCACATACTTATGGTATCGTTGAAATAGGGAACACATCTTATTGAACCTCAATATACGAGACGTAGTCGAAAGTCCCAAAGGGATCGTCCTAATTCGAGATCACTTGGTGTCGTCACCCTCGGGACTATTACACGTAGAGTAACAGACGAAACGGAGTAGAGTAAAGAAGTAAGAAGATGGTAACGAAAGAAGGGAAAGGTCTAGTTAAAAAACATGTGATTAGCTATAGAACTCTAGACAAAGACTTTGTGTGGTTCTGAGATTGGTAGGGAAGATGGTTTTTTTTCTTTTTCTTTACCTACCCATTTAGTTTTCATGACTTTCAAGATCCTATTTAATTAGAAACTTAAGTTAAGTCGTTTATTAATAACACGTGGAGGACACAGTCCTTGGTACGTTTCTTCTTGTCGTGAATTTAAAACTAACCTTCCTCTGGTGATTAAAGTTATCATCTGTTAATGCCTTAACAAAAAACTTTGTATCATTAGTCACGTAGGTCTTTATCGATAATTCGGGTCTTGTCCTTCGGACATTTGGGACAGTCACATCTTGACACTTTATTACCTTCTGGACGGTTTCTTCTTTCTGAACTAGATCAAAAGGGTCCACCCTCATCTTTCCCCTCATAGTCTATTTCCCTCATGTCGTACCATGTCAGAGGAAATTCTATTCTTACATCCCTTCTGGAACCTCTCCGACCCATTATGTCACCCATTCTCGTGTCGGTAACTTTGACCTGACAGAGTTAAGTTTAGGATCTTAAAAATAAATAACAGACACACTGGAACCCGTTTGGTTAAGTAGAGAGACTCGGAGTCAAATGAGTAGTTATTTACTTTTACGGATAAATGATGGGAAGAAAAAGTAAATCTTTTAAATTATATCCATTTTCCAAATCCTTTCATTGACCGTATAACTTTCACGACTTATTTACTATTAACACTAAATAATAGTACCGACCAATTAAGTCTCCCTTTCTTTATCCTCTATTTCAACCGTTTCGTCTGTCCTCTGTTTAGTACGTTCCAAAATATAAGGTGCGATCCCTTAAGAAGTAGAGACTCCAATTCTCAGTCGTTTGATGTATGTTCGGTGACCGGTTTAGGTTAGATGGGGAACAAAGACGTTTGTTTCAAACTGATCTTATATCGATGTAAGTGATTAAAAATATAACAAACACTGATAAAGTACGATGTTACTCGACAACACTGTAAGGTATACCGGGTGTTTAAGTTGTTATGAATGGAAAACTAGAAATTGTCTTTTTTTTTAACGGTTGGGGTCGGTATCCACCTTTCTTCACTGAACGTCTCATCTCCTACGTAACATACCTCATTTACAGACGTCCGTCTTATTCTACCAGTAAGGTGTCCAGTTCCGATTTCAGTTATTCCAATTATTTAGTCTAAAGTTTTCTCCCTCCCAAACCATATTTCTACTTCCTCCTTATATAACCCTCAACTGTCACTCAGATCAATTTGAACGTCTGATGTCCCGTGAGGACGACGACGACGACGACGATTCAGTGAAGTCAGAACAGGCTGAGACACACTGAGGTATCTGTCGTCGGGTGGTCCGAGGGGATAGGGACCCTAAGAGGTCCGTTCTTGTGACCTCACCCAACGGTAAAGGAAGAGGTTACGTACTTTTACTTTTCACTTTCACTTCAGCAAGACAGCACAGACTGAGAATCGTTGGGGTACCTGACGTCGGATGGTCCGAAGAGGTGGGTACCCTAAAAGGTCTGTTCTCATGACCTCACCCAACTGTAACGGAAGAGGCCGGTACGGATCGGATATCTATTTAAAATTGATGAGGTATCACAAGTATATAAAATTTAAACGACAGTTACAAATTTCATCTTTCTATAGTGGTTACTTTGTACTTATAGACACAAGAAACCCTTTTGACCTTCTAGATCGTTTTCAAACCACCTTTCGTCGACGGCAACAAATGTTCTCTGTAAATAAAAAGTTGTACAACGTAGGAGGTGATAAAGGATAGTATAATGTTAACCCAGTCGAAGAAATTACAGGATTTGTGCAACTCAGACTCAGGAGATCTTAAGTTCTCACGATGTAGGACGGTGAATACCGGTGTTCCCGTACCTCATATCCTTTTCCTCGTCAAAGGAGAGTTTTGTCTATATTATCTTTGTCACCGGAACTTCCTGTCGGTTTAAAACCATTCTTGTTCACTCTTCTCTCATGGTGGACTTCTTCAACTCCACACTCAGTTAAAAAAAATACTTCCTTCTTTCCAAATGTTACTGTCTCCTCTTTTTACAAATTCTCTTTAACTTACCTCTCAACTTCCCGACATCCGAATGTCGTCCTATTTTTATTGACTTATTTATTCCTAACCATTGGTCTTTACAACGTAAAACCAACTACGTACTCCAACTGATTTCCACTCTTGGTATCTTCTTCGACTAGCCGCCGTCTCAGGGGTCCAAAAACCTTTTAACGATACCACAATGTCGGTCAACACCCATCCAATCCCAGTCACAACAGTGTCTAGGACAGATGTTTAGACAGGTTCAATTAATCCTGGTGGAAACCGAGTTAGTCTCAGTATTACTCCAGAGAAAGTTCATTCGGGATCCCTTTTCACGACTTAACCAAGTCAATTTACCATAGACCCCAACGAGACTCGAGATTCTAATATATAAAGATTAAAATGTTTACTCCTCTTCAGTAGATTTTGATATTCACGAAATTTTCCTTCGATCCTAGAGTTCTAAGAAGGGAAGAGAGAACGAAGAATTCCTTATCTATTGAGGAAAACAAGTGGTTCGGGGAACTACCTGAAACATAATTATGTACCTTTTCGTAACAGGGTACCATGGACGTCTACAACCAGAAGAGTAGCACGTAGGAACAGGAATTATACAGAAGATAAAAAGGGAATTAAAAAGAAACAAGAAGGTTGTTGTGTCCTATTCTGAGATGTGTACCTGTAGTGGTCTACCAGTTGTGGCTTTAGTCTAACTAAGATAAGATACGTCGGTTTCTACCTCTTCGAGATATGTCAGTTGTTTGTGTTCTGGTCCTCGACTGACACCGAGTCTAGTACTTGTGGAATAATGGTTTAAGTCTGAATTTAACTTCTTTCATCCCTTTTGGCGATCTGGTGAGTCCATACTGGTTTTAGTTTAGGGAATACTAATATGTCACCTTCACTCTTTATCTAAATTCCCGGATCTAGACTATCTATCTCACGGACTACTTGACACCTGCCTCCAAGCACTGTAACACGTCCTCTCTCCCTAGTTCTGGTAGAGGTACCTTTTCTTTACGTTTTTTCGTTTTACCGACAGACCCCTCCGGAATGTTTATCGACACTTCTCTTCTCTCCACTTTTCGTTTCCTCTTTTCCTTTCTATATTCGTAGATTTACGTCTCAAGGTTTCTTATCGTTCTTCTCTATTCTTTCGGAAGAAGTCACTAGTTACGTTTCTTTATCTCCTTTTCTTGTCTTACCCTTTCTGATCTCTAGAGAAGTTCTCTTAATCTCTAGGGTTCCCTTGTAAAGTACGTTTCTACCCGAGCTATTTCCTGTCTTTACCAGACCTGGATTGTCTTCGTCCTCTATAATTCTTCTCCACCGTTCTTATGTACCTTCTTGACATGTTTTTTCTAGAAGTGCTCGGTCTATCAGTACTACTACACTAGTGATTAGATCTCGGTCTGTAGAACCTTACACTTCAGTTCACCCAGAATCTTTCGTAGTGATGCTTGTTTCGACCACCTCCACTACCTTAACGTTAACTCGACAAAGTTTAGGACTTTCTCTACGACACTTTCACGACGTGAGTCATACGGTCGTTTAAACCTGTTGAGTCGTCACCGGTGTCCTGACCTTTTCCAGTCAAAAGTAAGGTTAGGGTTTCTTTCCGTTACGGTTTCTTACGAGTTTGATGGTGTGTTAACGTGAGTAGAGTGTACGATCATTTCATTACGAGTTTTAAGAGGTTCGGTCCGAAGTCGTTATGTACTTGGTACTTGAAGGACTGCAAGTTCTACCGAAATCTTTCCGTCTCCTTGGTCTCTAGTTTAACGGTTGTAGGTGACCTAGTACCTTTTTCGTTCTCTCAAGGTCTTTTTGTAGATAAAGACGAAATAACTGATACGGTTTCGGAAGCTGACACATCTAGTTTTATTTGACACCTTTTAAGAATTTCTCTACCCTTATGGTCTGGTGGACTGGACGGAGAACTCTTTAGACATACGTCCAGTCCTTCGTTGTCAATCTTGACCTGTACCTTGTTGTCTAACCAAGGTTTATCCTTTTCCACATGCAGTTCCGACATATAACAATGGGACGAATAAATTGAATATACGTCTCATGTAGTACTCTTTGCGACCTGACCTTCTTTGTGTTCGACCTTAGTTCTAACGGCCCCGTTTATAGTTATTGGAGTCTATACGCCTACTGTGGTGGGAATACCGTCTTTCATTTTTCCTCGATTTTTCGGAGAACTACTTTCACTTTCTCCTCTCGTTTTTTAAACCGGATTTCGAGTTGTAAGTCTTTTGTTTCTAGTACCGTAGGCCAGGGTAGTGAAGTATCCTTTATCTACCCCTTTGTCACCTTTGTCACAGTCTGAAATAAAAACCCCGAGGTCTTAGTGACGTCTACCACTGACGTCGGTACTTTAATTTTCTGCGAATGAGGAACCTTCTTTTGAATACTGGTTGGATCTATCGTGTAACTGTTCGTCTCTGTAATGAAACGGTTGTTTCCAGGCAGATCAGTTCCGATACCAAAAAGGACACCAGTACATACCTACACTCTCAACCTTACACTTCTTCCGACTCGCGACTTCTTAACTACGAAAACATGACACCACAACCTCTTCTGAGAACTCTCAGGGAACCTGACGTTCCTCTAGGTTGGTCAGGTAAGATTTCCTCTAGTTGGGACCCTAAAGAAACCTTCCTGACTAAGTTTTCGACTTTGAGGTCATGAAACCGGTGGAGTACGCTTCTCAACTGAGTAACCTTTTCTGAGACTACGACCCTTCCTAACCCCCGTCCTCCTCTTCCCCTGCTGGCTCCTACTCTACCGACCTACCGAAGTGCCTGAGCTACCTGCACTCAGACTCACTTAAGAACCTCTACCACTACCTGTCCCTCCGGACCGCACGACGTTAAGTACCCCAGCGGTTCTCCGTCTGTGCTGACTCACTGACTTGAATTGACTTGACAGGAAAATTAGAGTCCTCAGTCATTAGATGACTGATTTTATCCTTTATTTCACTTACCCTTTTACAGTAATTTTGAGAGTTATAGATGGGAAAAGTATAGATAATAATGGAAAAAATGGTATTGTTTCCTTACGAAACATCCAGGGTATATTATCTTATAAGGAAGGATAGGAGGTTGTAAACAGTGTCTTTTAAGATACTTCAACATAAAAATAAGATAATCGACAATCCTTATCAGTGTTCTCTTACAGTGGAGAGTGGGTGTAGATGGGTCTTGACGTTCTCTCCTTGGTTAGAACTAGTCCTTCTTTTTAGGTTCTGAAGTGTGATGAAATATCCGAATGGGATATACGAACTCTTCTTTCCTGTAAAAATTGTAGACGTAAGAACCAACTTCCACTAAGAGATAGGTATCACTTTGTAAAATGTGAAGTTTTTCTTCGTACTTTGACGTCTCTTACTACTACGTTTATCTCTCACTACTCCAAAT